>OY856188.1:88151129-88216851 GCA_963693315.1 Diogma glabrata | reverse complement strand
ATATAAAGACTTCGGTCTGGGTTAAGGATTTTGATGTAGCTTTCAGCAAAAAACTTTTATGAGACATGGTTTTGAGTTTTGGGCAGCAATGTATATCAAACATAGCTTTTTGTTAAAGTACATGTATTTTTATCTCTGTTTAGATATGTTTTACAAAACTAACACGAAACATCAATACGTTGTCGGAAATTATAACAGATCATATATTAACATACTTTAGTGAAAAGATTATACAATCAGCAAACTACTCAAAACCCTCTCCATTTACCGTTTCAAGAAAATATTTCAAAATCACAAATTCATATTTCTTTCAAATTCCAAAAATATTGTAATAATTCAATAAAATAAAAAAAATTAATCTTATTTAAAACAAATTTCTAAAAATATTTCAAAAATTATTACAAAATCAAAGATTAAAACTTTTTTCAAACACTCTAAAAATATTTGCATAAATTATAACAAAATCAAAAATTGTAACTTTTTCCAAAATATAATTATAATTTATAATTTTTATAATAAAATCAAAATTGAAAATTTTTTTAAATTCTAAAAATATTCCAAAAATTCTTACAAAATCAAAACTTTTTCAAAATTCTAAATATATATATATAAAATTCAAAAGTTTTTTTTTTTCAAAATTGTAAAAGTATTCCAAAAATTAGAATAATATCAAATATTTAAACTTTTTCTAAATTCTAATAATATTCCAAAATTTCTTAAAAATTCAACTTTTCCAAAATTCTAAAAATATTGCAAAAATTGAAAAGTTTTCTAAATTTCAAAAATTATAAACTACAATAAAATCAAAAATTTTAAATTTTTCAAAATTCTAAAAATATTCCAAAAATTCTTACAAAATCGAAAATTGAAACTTTTTTCAAAATTCTAAAATTATATATATAAGAATTCTTTTTGTTTCAAAATTCTAAAACATATTGCAAAAATTATTACAAAATCAAAAAATACAAACTTTTTTTCAAATTCAAAAAAATTTCAAAAACTTTAACAAATTCAAAAATTTCCATGTCAAATTTCATTTTCAATTACATTTACGTCATAAAAACAGCTACATTTTTTTTTTCCAGAAAATTGGCTAAAAAATTAAATGAAACCACTTTTTGACACACTTGACATTATTTTATGCCATATATGCCATAGTTCTCTATAATAATAATAAAATTTCATGTCATACAAATAATTAGTTTTATGTTTTTCCAAAAAATTAGGTAAAAAAATAAATAAAAATCTTTCTTTTGACACACTTGACAACATTTTTTTGACAAACTTATAATGCCATAATTCTCAATAATAATAAAATTTCATGTCATGTAAATAATCAATTTTATTTTTTTCCAAAAAATTGGCTAAAATAAAAATCTTTCTTTTGACACACTTGACAACATTTTTTTGGACAAACTTATAATGCAATAATCTAGTTTTTGATCTCACATACCAATCCCTACCATCAAGATTTCTCCAAATTCAATGTTCCTACTGGTAGTCACTTAAAATGAACGTTTTTTAAGCCAAAAATACGCAAATTTGCAATTTTTGACACACATAATGATTTTTTTGACATACTTCAGGTACAGTTATCGAACACAGCGTCTTTTCGGACATGTCCGTTGAGTATACCTATTTTTAGAAAAAAAAGTTTTTGAAATCCACCCAGCGGTTTTCTAGATTTCGTAGGTAATGATGGACGGACGGCCGGCCGGCAGACAGACATACATTTTTTTTTGCTTTTTTAGAATCAGTAGGTCCTAAAACGTCGAGAAATGCCAAAAAAAAGTGGGGGTAAGAATTTCACGTTTGGCTCATGAATGTAATACTTAGGTCTTTCAGACCCACAATTTGTAATCGTAAAAATGCATTTTACGGCTTACTCGTACAAAAAAAAATGTTTCTACTTCAAGCTACAAAAATGTCATTTTAATATATAGTAAAACCTATGTGAAAGGGAAACTTTTTCTAAGTAGTGAGTGAAAATGTTTTCTGTCACTAGGACTAAAAGTAAATAAGTTTCGGTGGTCGCCTACAGGTGGTGGTTATTTAAAGGATTGAACATTTCATTGAATATTTGAGATTGAATGTGATTTGCTGTTTCTGTTGTTGTTTCGGTTGCTGTGTTTATTTCTGTCAATATCGCAGTATTTTGAAGGGATTGAATATTTTGAATATTTTGATCGAATCAAATCGAAACTTATCATTATATCAATTGTGTGTAATTAATTAATTAAACTTATAATGAGTGTGTTTTTTTCTATATCGGAGAAATCGGAGTGATAAAATAAAATTTATATCAGATATATCGTATAATTTTTTGCTCCGATAATTAACTGTCAGATATAAAATATATTCTCTGAGTTCGTTCCGCCAAAAAATAAATAAAAAAAATTTGTTAAATAGATAAATAAAATTTATTAAAAAACTTATTTTTATTTGTTTTTGATTGAAACTTTACCTACAATTTTTTAAATTTATACTTTAAACGATGACTTCCAGTCGGTAAAAAAAATATCTGTAATATCTGTAAAAGTTTTTAGAGAAAATATATGAACTATTTTCATTATTCATATTGTCAAATTCATCTACTAAAAACTTACGAAACGACATAACTAGATTTGACTGTGTAAAAAATAAACAAGATTGTATTTATATATAGTATTTTACGAGTGTAAAATAATGTTATTATTGTGTTCGCCTGTTATTATTCCATCTGTAGGCGAACACAATAATAACATTATTTTACATTGGTAAAAATGCTATATATAAATACAATCTTCTTTATTTTTTACACACCCGGGAAAAAATAGAGAGATCTGAAAAGATCTGATTAGATCTCTTTTGATCAAATTAGATCTAATGAGATCTTTGTTTTGAGTCAAAAAAATGAAAGTTTGATCTTAGCAGATCTGAAGAGATCTCTTTAGATCAAAGTAGATCTTCAAAGATTAAAGTAAAAAATTAGCGCTTGATCTTTGAAGATCTTCAAATATCTGAAAAGACCTCTTCAAATCATTATAGATCTTCAAAGATCAATGTAAAAATTTGCGTTTGATCTTTGATGATCTACCAAGAATTAAAGAGATCTCTTCAGATCTGCAAAGGTCAAACACTACCTAGTTTTTATGTTTGATCTTTGAAGATCTACTACAATTCACAGAGATCTTCAGATCTGCAAAAATGTGAAAATAGAAAAAAAAGTTTACAAAAATATTGTTCAGCTCTAAAGATACAGTATTTATTTGCATGTGACGGTTACATATCTTTGCATATTTACGTAATTAATTAATATTTAATTAATAATTGTAATAATACGTAATCAATTAAGAAACATATAACAATAATTTTTAGTAAAAATTTATTTCATGTATTACAATTTAAAGTACAACACGTTGTTATTATTAAACGAAACTCGTGAATTAACGAAGAGAAAACGACAGGAGAAAAAAGAATTGGAATGGAGGTAATTTTAGATCGTTTTTAATTTTCAATGTGATCAGAGTTGAATTTTGTTCATGAGTCCCTGGTTGTTAAAACAAAAAGTTTATAAAAGAAAAACTAATTAAATGTCCAATTTTTTTTCTTGTGATCCGCGATCCGCCAAATAGTTCAGAACAATTATTGCATTTATAAAAATTGGTATTCTGTATTAATCTAATGGTGCTCTTAAAAAGTAATTAATTTTGTTTTAAATGAAAAGAACAACTAATAAACCATCATCTAACTGAAAATCAATATAAAAATCATTGGATTATATGTTTTAATGTGACTAGGTTAATAACGGTGAAATAAATAATAAACTAACGGTTATTTATAAGAACTGAATCTAAAAAATTATGGTGCAAATTATGAAACTTTTTGCAATCCATACAATTTTCGACCGATCTAGTTTTGAACCAATGAGAAAATTTTAAGCTTTAAAAAAGTTTATCATTCTCATCAGGGCTAGCCGACTAGATAAACTACCAAAAAATGTCAACGCTAAATATTGTAACGTCGACAGATCTCATAAATAATATTAAAACCAATTTCTATTCTCTTTTCCATTCAATCAAAATATATTTCCATCATTCCATTTCATTTTTACAATCATAATAATTTAACAATTTTTCAAATCATACCGAACAGCCTTAAATTCAAATTTAACAACAAATAAATAAAAGACTCAATGTCTATTTTGGTTTAACGAACAGATTTTGTGCTCAAGTTGCTTCATTTTGTTTTTTTTTGCTTAATATGAAGTGTCAAAAGAAAAACACATTTTTTTTTGATGGCTAACAATTTTGAATTTTGATCATTTATTCCATTTTTGGTTCTTGCTAAAGAAAAGAAAACCAACTTTAAAATTTGTGATGAAAAGTAATTAAAAGTTTTATGGTGAATAATGGAATTAAAAATAAATGGTTCAGATAGAGAACTTTAATGTTAAATTTTATAGTTTCAATTTGTTTTAAAAAAAGAAATATGCCATCATGGCGTTACATTGAACGATTGGTTTCTTAAATTTAAAGCAAGAAATTCAGTCAAGATTTCCTCAGATAAATTGGGAATCAATGGTGAGAATACTAATATTAAATTAAACTTACTAAAAGCAATAAATGTTGTAAAAATCTACACATAAAAATTATTTCTAATTAAATTGGAGTTAAGCTGTAGGAGGTGGTTTCAGAGGAATGGAAACATTTAGAGAAAACCATTGAAGTGGAAGATAAGGCTGACAAAACATTTAGTAAAGAGTTGGGAAGTTGGGAGATAGTTTTACAATTAGCCGTGGAAATATAAAACAGGATTCGATACTATTGGAGTAACGCATGGATGTTGGATTTCGCTGGCGGATCATCATTCAATAACAAATTTATACAAGTTAGTTCTTTTAGTTTATTATAATTAGCATTATATTCATTCTTTATTTTCATAGTCATTTTTTGCATAAAATGTTAGAGTAAACCTCGGGTAGCGAAATCCGAAATTCGACGTCCACGCCGTGCTACCTGGTTAATACTGACAGAATTAGGTTGGTGTACCGGAGACAAGCAGGGTAAAAACTGCTTAGTCAATCATGGTACATCATGGCGAATTGGCGCCTTAAAACCAATGCGACTCAAGCGTCTGTTCTCCATGTTAGGGGCGGCTTGAAGCGGGTGTCTGTCTTGGATCAAGCGGCTCGCTATATAAACGTGTCAAAAGGTTGTTTCTGATAAACTTAAGATGCAGAACGGACCCATTCACGACAATTTGGGTTGGGCCTAAGGTTAACACCCTAACCCCGGAAAAAAAATTATTTGTTAAATTTGGAAATCAGAAAAGAAAAACAGACCCGGACAAAAACAGAATTTTACCTGGACGTGAAAAAGGACCAGACTACCGAATCGGAACGTGGAACGTGCGCAGCCTGAGCGCTCCTGATGCTCTTATAAGTCTGGAAACAGAGGCTGAGAGGTATGGGATGGATATCATAGCTCTGCAAGAAATTAGACAGCCAATAATCGGAAAACAAGATTTGGATAGTCACTCTCTATATTGTAGTGGTCATCCTTCTCGAAGAGAATTTGGAACTGGCTTTCTTGTTGGTGCACGCATACAAGAAGCCGTGATGAAATTCATCCCGGTCAGTGAGAGGATTTGCTACCTACGTGTACGTGGTACATATAACAATATTTCTCTTATTGCCGTGCATGCACCTACTGAAGCTAAGACCGTCGACGAGAAGGATAATTTCTACATAGCACTGGAAGAGGTTATGAAACAAACACCAACACGCGACTTCACTATGGTTCTTGGTGACTTTAATGGACAGGTTGGAAGAGATATCTCTTATGGAAATGTGGTGGGCCCCAACAGTCTGCATTTGAATTCGAATGATAATGGTGAGAGAATGACTGAGTTTGCATTATCAAATAATTTTAGAATTGCCAGTACTTTCTTTCCGCACCGATCGATTCATAAGCAGACTTGGGTCTCACCGAATGAAAACACTCGAAATCAAATTGATCACGTGCTAGTTACAGCACGTTTCTTTTCGAGTGTTCTGGATGTGCGATCCTTTAGAGGTGCATACATTGGAAGTGACCACTTTCTTGTATGTGCTAAAATAAGGTTCCACTTCCCAAACCCAAGCATTCCGAAATTCAATCAACGGAAACGATTTAACATCTCATCACTAAAGAATGCAGAAACAGAAGAGACATATCAAAACCATATTGCCGAAACATTGGATAAATCAGAAACCATTAATGGAGACGTCAATAAGTCATGGTATTTGCTCAAAGATGCTGTTTTAAGCGCAGCTGAGGAAATACTTGGACGACCACAAAACAACTCCCAGAAGCCATGGATGGATCAAGCATGTCTTGACGCTATTCAATACAAAAGAGATTGCTATCTGAAATGTCTGCAAAGCCGCAACACCAGGTCCACGAAGGAGAACTATAAACTGGCAAGACAAGCCGTTACAAAGTTATGTAGACGAACGAAGAGAGAATGGTGGAAGAGAAAGTGTGAGGAGATTGAAAGCTTCAATAAGGAACATCAATCGCGTAACTTCTTTCAACAGGTTAAAACCTTAAAGAAGGGCCCTCAAACTAGATCGACTGCTATTCAAAACGAAGATGGGGAGCTACAAGTAGACCTTAAAAAAATTTTAGATACTTGGGCCGCTTATTTTGAGAATCTTCTCAACTTAAGTGACCAACAACAAGTCGGGCGACGAGCAAAGCTTATTCGTGCGTCAAAGGTACATGTAGACGAACCCACCAAACAGGAATTCGATGCGGCGCTGTCAAAATTAAAATGCAATAAAGCACCTGGTATCGACGATATAACATCCGAAATGATTGTACATGGTGGTGAAACTCTATCCTTAAGATTGTTTGAACTTGTTCAAATGATATGGAGGACTGAAGCCATGCCACAGGACTGGAACACAGCTATGCTGATACCAATCCATAAAAAAGGTAATTGCCTACAATGTGCAAACTACAGAGGAATCGCTCTACTCTGCACAGCATATAAGATCTTTGCTTACGTTTTGCTATCCAAAATCAATCCTTTTGCTGAACAACTGTTTGGAGAATACCAGTGTGGCTTCCGGCGGGGCCGAGGTACCACCGATGCACTTTTCTCGATAAGGATGATTTTGGAAAAGTGCCGAGAGTTCAACATACCAGTGCACCAACTCTTCATTGATTTCAGGCAGGCCTACGACTCTCTCGAACGAGAGACTCTATGGTCTGCTCTGGTGTCAATGGGAATTCCTGGTAAACTGGTATCACTATGCAAAATGACAGTACAGAACTCTCAATGCTGTGTACGAGTAGAGAACGAAATATCAAGGTTTTTTAAAGTCGACTCCGGGTTAAGACAAGGTGATGCTATCTCTCCTATACTTTTTAATTTAGCCTTGGAATATGTGTGCCGTCAAAAGAAACTACCGACTAACAACAATATCTTGTCAATAAACTCAGTACAGATGATTGCATACGCTGATGATGTTGTCATCCTCGGCTGAAGTGAAGCTGTTATGAGTGAGACTTTCAAGTCGCTTGAGAGTGGAGCTAGAAAAATTGGTCTTCAAATTAACTACAATAAAACCAAACATATGAATGTTTCAAGAGAGGCTGAGAAGAAAGATTTGATGTGCGGCGATGAACGAATTGAGGGAGTTGAATCTTTTAAATATTTGGGATCAATGCTTGACTCAAACAACAGCATACTTACAGATATAAAAGCTCGAATCGCTGCAGGTAATCGAACTTTCTACTCAATCAAACCTCTCCTTGGATCTCCGTATGTATCAACTAACACCAAGCTCAAGTTATACAAGACATTGATTAGACCGGTTGTGATGCATGGGTCACAAACGTGGACCCTTACACAAAATGACGAATCGCATTTATCTGTATTTGAGCGTAAAATCCTACGCTACATTTTTGGTCCACTCAAGACAGACGATGGAGAGTATAGAACCCGATATAACTTTGAGATCAGAGATCTTCTTGAGGGTTCTGATATAATAGGTTGTATCCGTTCTAATAGGATTGCTTGGTTTGGGCATGTTCTACGAGCCGATTCACAGTCTGGAATGATTAGAAAAATGTACGTTAGTACCCCAGGGAGTGGGCGACCGCGAGGTAGACCACGACTACAATGGGAGACTGACGTAATAAACGACCTTAAAAAATCGGCTGCCATAGTAATTATGTCGCTGTTGCGAATGACCGTGGTGAATATTCGAAGCTGATTAGCCTGGCAACGCTCCTACATGGAGCATGAACGCCGTTAAAAAAAAAAAAAAAAAACCTCTAATAACGGTAAGAGATTCCTAGAGTTAGCGATTCGTGCTGGAGGCAACGGTCATTCCGTGTATCTTAGATTATCTTTTAACGTTCATTATAAAAGTCCAAGCCATCCAGTGACATTTAGAACAATATAAACCAAAAATTAGGTTACAACTCTAGCGAAGTATAAAAAAACAAAAAGTTTACATAAACCTGAATCTAGGTTTAGTCAATTAGTTTCTCTAGTGATCACTGTTTTGTTATACTCTAGACATACTAGTATTGAATAACAAACTTGTATCGGCGAGAAGAAGATGACTAGTCTTTACTTGTGTCTATTGACACATAATCAACAATTAATTCAGTAAATTATTTGTGATATAATATCACCCCGATGGAAAATCTCCCATCAAGAATATTATAAGAACTGAATTTAAAAATCTTTTTAGATTCAGTTCTTATATTATTCTTGATGGGAGATTTTCCACCGGGGTGATGTTATATCACAAATAATTTACTAAATTAACGGTTATTTATTTGGATGATTTAAATTGTATTTAAAACTATTTGGGTTTATTCCGAGACGTTATTTGTATTATATTTTAAAGTTATTTGTAGCACAAAGCTGTTGGAAGTCGGTGCCACATTGACGAAAAACCGACTAATATGTTACCGACGTGGCACCAATTTCCTACAATTTTGTACTACAAATAACTTTCAAAATATAATAACTACCTAGTAATTATAATAAAATATACTTTTATAATATAATAGTTTTGTTTAAAAGCGTTATTTTATCTCTCTACTAAGGAGTAATTAAATTAAATTAATCAAAAGTTGGCTGTATTTTTGTCTCTAAAAGCCATAATTGAGCTATTTTCCACATTTTTGTTCTCTTTTTTTCTGAAGTCGGTTCTATTTTTTATTTAAATTTTATTTTTTATAAATAAAAAAGATCTTGTAAAATAATAAATAAAAAAGATCTTATAAATAAAAAGATCGAAGCAGATCTAAATGTATCAAAGAAGATCTGCGTAGATCAAAGAAGATCTGCATTTTGAAACATATCTATACAGATCTGTTTTGATCTAAGGAGATCTGCTCAGATCGTTGTAGATATGTTCCAAAATGCAGATCTACGCAGATCTGCTAACGCAGATCTGATAAGATCTCTTCAGATCTCTCTATTTTTCTCGGGCAGTCAAATTTAGATATGTCGTTTTGTATGTTTTTAGTAGATGAATTTGTAAATATTATCATTTATATTTACAAGCGTAGAAAAAATAGCGTTTTCTACGGGTGGTAAAAATGTTTTTGCGTTCCTGAACTAATTCCAAATCAACCGTTCAGTCACGCAAAATGAAACGTTTTCACCACTTGTATAAAAATCTACTATTTCTCCAACCGGTCTAAAAATTGCACTTTTTGCTTTGGTATATTTTAAAAAAAATATGTCATTTGTGTATTGCATCTAGTTGTCATGGTAATAGTCCCAAAAACTATCATTTTTGTCCTGGGACAAAAAATAAACAAATCTATATTGCTATGCAAAACAAAAATCGAAGTTTGAATAGAATAGTACATTATGATGCAAGGACGTAAAGCTAAAGATTTTGGACGTATGTGGAGTTTCCAAATCGAGGAGCTAGCCGAGATTTGCAGCCATATTAAGTTCAAAATAGCTTACGTTCGTCCGTCGTATACTATTTTTTATTCGCCGCAAGCAAAGTATTTAAAAAAAAATGTTTATTTTAAATCAAAATTATAAATTTGCATAAATTTTGAAATAAAAATATGTTGAACAAGTAACCTTTGACAAATTATTTGTTATTTTTTTGTTAGTTTAACAAATAATAACAACTATTTGATTGGATTATGGAATTTTTAATTTAAAGGTTGCTTTGATACAAATTTCTATTTTTTATAGACTTTAAACAAATACAAATGTTTTTTTTACTCTTTTGAACGTAACTGTGACAACAAAATATATATATGGTTAACAAGTGACACTTTAAGGTCGCAAATCACAGTAAGTAAGGCCACAAATGCCAGTAATACTGGTAGATCGCAGAAACACTTCTTTGTCCGAACTGCATACAAATGGAATAGTTTGCCGGAATCCATTGCCTCAGGTGGCTTCAATCCGCAGAGGTTTAAAAATAGCGTTCATCAATACCTTGGAACGCAGGTTGTTGTGGGACCTAGGTCTGAACCTATGTCTTAAAAGGTATTTGTGTGTTGTTGTGGCACATATTCTGAGCCTTATAACACAACACTTTTATTAAAAAAAAAATATATGTATATATATATATATATATAGGTGAATAAAAAACTTATTATTATTTGACAAAAAATTGAAACGGTTGCTTGGATTTAATTTGAGATGTAAATTAAATGTAATTCAATGTTGAATATTTTCAAAATTTATTAAATAATAGATTAAATAACGGTTGGAGAAAAAATTTAATGTTTTACTCGGACTAAAAATGGATTATGGAACGAGCAAAATGGCGGTACTTCGCTATCGCGTCGTCACCGCAAACTTATTGCTCGTTCCATAATCAACCATTTTTGTCCTAGTGAAACAAATAACTATTTTAAGGAATACGGTTGAGAGTCCTTTCATGTGATCTCTTACTTGACTCGGTAAAAAAATGTATTTTCTCAAAGGCCTCGCATTACAGAATTGTAAAACAACTTAATTTATTTTTGAGTCCACCGTCTTGTGTGGACAAGTCAGTTTTATACGCCTCTCAAATTTCAGCTTCATGGGATTTACAGTTTACTAGATAATCGAGAATAGTAAAAACACGTTTTACTCATACCTGTATAGTATTCCTTACAAAAACGGAACCGTAAAAGGACTTGCTCGAATATATGATTGCTTGAAATTAAGATTTTATAAGCAAAAGCGAGATAAAAAAGGAATCTGATTTACAATATTATAATTGCAAAAAGTGTGCAAAACTTTACGCACACACTGAAGTACAATAATTTTATAAACTGTTACCATAAATTTTGCTTCTCGACTACTGACTTAGTTAAAAAATATGACCACCAACCAATTAATTAATTGAAAAATAACAAAAAATTCAAAACATAACATTCAACAAATATCTCTACACAAATTTTCCAAAAGAATGACTCATTCGTACATTCATCCAATTTCATTTAATTTCGTCCACCTTCCTTCAACAGCTACTTTCATTTTCTTCCAACATTTGTTTTTCTTTTTATTATTTCTAACAATATCATCATTCATCTACCTTCTATCTTTATTCTTGTCTGTTTCAATACAACAAAAACAAACGTCGTGAAAAATTAATAAGACAAAGAAAATTTATTTTTATTTTTCTTAAATTTTATTACTATTGTCAGTATTGTGTTTCGTTGTTGAAAAAAAAACGTTAAGGAAGAAAACG
Source organism: Diogma glabrata (assembly GCA_963693315.1). Classification (NCBI taxonomy): domain Eukaryota; kingdom Metazoa; phylum Arthropoda; class Insecta; order Diptera; family Cylindrotomidae; genus Diogma; species Diogma glabrata. The sequence goes on along the minus strand of OY856188.1, from coordinate 88,205,147 downwards.
AATTTTTTTCCATTTTTATTTATTTATGGAAAAACACAAGTTTTCTATTTTTTTTTGGTTCATTAAAAAATTATTAGGGCGGTTTTATTAGTATAATCACAAAATGGTATGCAAACAGTTTCAATGATACTCCAGGACTGTGTAAAAACTAGGTACTTTTCAACTCTATATTAAGAAAAAGGAATATCAACGGGATAAAAGGTTAATATAATAATAATGTTAACGTTGCAAGTTTTATATATTTGAGTTTTCACCTTTTTTGTTTTTTTTTTTGGTTTGAACGGTTAAGAAAAATTACCAGCAGAGTCATCGTTTTAAGGTTTTTCATTGACGATTATCTTAAACATTAATAATGACGTATCCTACAACTAATATAAACATGTGATAAAAAAGGTTTTATGATTGGAGATTTGTAAATTCGGCCCAAATTTTGAATCTGATAAAATTATTTTTACACATAATATAACAAATTGTACATACCTAAGATGATAATCTGATAGTTGTGGTTATATCGTTTTGGGTTTTGATAAAATCGTTTGTATTCAATTACATGTTTTACATAATAATAAAGTGATGAGAATTCTGCAAATAAAAAACAAATATTTAGTATATTGACTGAAATGTATGGCTACTTCTGTGTTTTATTTGTAAACTTGGTTTATTTGTAAACTTGGCAGTTTTTTTATATAAACCTCTAAAACCATATTGTATTAAACTTTTTTATAAATAAAATGCATATTTGATAGGAGGATGGAGGAAATAAAAATAAAATAAGGGGCAAAACTTGCACGAAACAAACATAAATTGAGGTGCCAATAATAACACCTAGTGGCATGACATGACCAAACCTATCGAAATGAGTATCAATAGTTTTGAGTCTAATAAATATTTATGAATAGTAAATTGAGAACAATTGTGTTAAAATTAAAATCAAAATACATAAATCTAGTTCCTACAACCTAGCTCAACAACAATAGCTTTCATGATCATTTAAATTAATTTGCTGTCAATGTCAATCACTTAATTGACCTCTCACCAAGTCAACTACCGTAATTAAAACTTCAAATCAATAATCAATCATATATTCAGTACATCGTTTTATAGTTTTTCATTAAATTTTCCAAATATAGGAAAACTTGAAGTGAAGCTAAAAAATTTGAATTAGTTGGAATCAATCAATGTCAGTATATATTTTTTTGTTTGTTTATTTGGTGCATTCTATTCAATTGAAACCAAGTTGAGTAAGCTGCTCAATAAAATAAAATAGCAGTATTTAGTTTCTATAATTAGATAAATGGTAAAAACAGTGATAATGAGAAAACTTTTCGAATAAAATAACAAAAAAGTGATGAATAAAAAAAGGTTTTTTTTACGTTGGTCATGTTCTTGAAAAACGTGAAATGAATGGTGAATTAGGTTTAATTGAAATTTACATTTTTGTTAGTTGTAAATCTATCTATTCAGTTCGGTTATTTGATTGAATAAAATCAAGTTTATTTATAGAATTAGCTTGTATATATAATCAATAGTTTTGTAATAGGAAATATGGTATTCGTGTGACATTTTAACCGGAATGTTTGTAATAAAACTCAAACTTATAAATATTTTAAAATAAATTACGATCCGTTATTGATAGCTTTATATTTTTAATTCTATATATTTGTAAGATTTATATGAATAAAGACCTTTTTGTGTACATGCAACAATAAACACACCCACAAGACTTTGGACAACAAAACGTGGCACGTAACTTTTATTTAACACTGAATTTTCTTTTTTTAAATTTTTTGTGTGAATTTATAATTGTCATCAACTATTTATTAAATTTAACTGCTTACAAAAATCCTTAATAATTAAATATCTATTTTAAAATTCAAGTTTAGTGAACTAAATCATATAGCTTTGAACGTGCAAGTAGAGGATGTCTCTTTGGGGTTAAACAAAATATAGCAAACAAATATTGGTTTAAATTTAAATTCAATAAGAGCTTTTAAACGCCTAAAAGTGGATGCATGAGGAAAATGGGTCTTAGAGCTAATGGAGGAAGGAACAGAACTGTTTTCGGATCATTTACCAACCATTTTATCTATAAATGGAAACTCTTCTGCTTTTTGCGAGAATCCTTTTAGTCTTTTGTTAAAACTTTTATGGAAAGAACACATGAAGGAGTCATATGTTAACAACGTGGAAAAATATTTTATCACATTTGTCAGTTTAAATTAATGTTGAAATTATAAAAGACATTAATTAAAGCATCCAATCCAACTATAATCCAAACATCAGTTTTAAATACTGAAAGACTAAACACAAATGGTTTTACTGGGAATGTAATAAAATGAGAAACATTTCTTTTAAGTATCTAAATCTGTTTCAAACACAGCACTCTTCTTATATGAAGCATCTACTTCAGGAAGAAAACAAATACTTTAAAGAATTATGCGTACAGAAACGTAAAGACTATTGCATGAACTTGAAGAAAAAAGTTGCGAATAAAGAAAACTCAAGAGAATAGATTTCTCTAGTCCGCACTATACAATAAGAATTTAATATATGCATGGCAATGACATTTATTCTGAAGATTTTCAGAACTACTTTATTAAACTACTAAGCTACATCATGCTATCGCCTCTGGGTCTACGTGCTCCTTCCTTGCACATGTGTTAATGATCCAGGTCATGCTAAATGATTAGCAAATGGGTGGATCAAGGTGTCATGCGATTCGTGTCGTGCCGATGACCGACTAAGCTGGAAACCCATTCAAATAGCTCAATCACGTATGGAACCGCATGTATATCGGGCGACCCCTAAGTGTATTTTGTCTTACCAAGTTAACTAGGCTCTGACTTGGTCGACCTACTTTCCCGTGAAATCGTGGGAACGAAATGAAGAAAAATATTTGTAAAAACCAAAACAACAATAGCAAAAGCAGGTGGTACCTAGGGTTCCTCGTGGAGGGGATGTCTCTGGAGGATTCAGAGAGAAAAGCTCTGAAAATAAAAGGGAATGCCCCAACCGCCGGAGTAGATAACGTAAAGGGGACCAGAGAGTCCACGATGCCGCAGGACAATGCAGCTAAGAAGGCCTGGATAGCCACCAATCAATTTAGAGAGCAACACTATCTCAATCCAAGCATCAGCTAGGCTTGTGTTATTAATTTGACTGAGGTAGCCATTCTGTGTATCCCCAGACGATACTCAGTGTGGAGGAGCTACGGTTAATCGAGGCAGGGCTAGTGCATCAACTAGTGATAGGATGCACTGAAAAAAATAAATTGGTAAATTCTAGAAAACGGATTCAACCAAATTAATTTTGTTGCGTCAACTAAAATTTAGTAGAATTGACCATTCGATTTGAGCGTTTGACAAAGCATTGTCCAATTTTACTAAATTTTAGTTGATTGTACAAAATAAATTTGGTTGAATCCGTTTTGTAGAATGTACCAAATTATTTTTTTCAATATGTGCTGATCATAGAATCGTTTGGGGGTGTTCGCTTTAAACATGGTCATGTGGTGGTAAAGTGCGCCTACGAGCAGATGGTTAAATGACTTGTGTCTGTTGTACTTAAAGTGAAAGTAGGTAAGCATGTACTTGTGACGAAAATAAGAGATGACATTCTAATTCCTCACAAGATTACCGTCTTTCTTCCAAGGAGTGCTGAGCAGACTAGGGATAATTCTATCGCTGCTAATTGAGAATAGTGCAAAAATAGCATTATCGGGGGTGAAGTATACTCTCAAGTACCAGTTTGACAAAATCATTGTCCATGGGCCTAGTAAGGCGATGGCTTAAAAAAACGGGAGAAAAGCGGGCTGACAGCATCTTGAGTTAAGTACCTTAGATACCATCATCGCCCAGAAAGGTAGTCGCAAGCTTAACAACACCTAGAGAGGTGGTAAATATGGTTATAGAAGAGGGAGAGGAGACTGCTACAAATGACTACAGTAGTATCGAAAACGTGGGCACCGAGGTGGTGGAGAGGTTGCTAATTGATGTAGGAGCAGATACGGCCCTCCCCGAAAACATCTAATGGAGGCAGGCGGCAGTAAGCTTTCGCATGGTCCAGGTGAACGCACTCCCCAAGAGTGTGCATTATGATTAGAAAAATCATATTTGTTTTTCAGATGTTCTTACCAGGGACTTGGTAGCCATATTAACTACCATCACACTCGTAAGTATTCACCGTCAAGTAGTGGTAGCATCAGCATACTTTGAAAGGACGGAATGATACCGCCTACAGAGGTACAGCTACTGGTGGAATGGTGCAACTAGAAGAAGTGGACTCTTATCATCGGGTGTGATGCAATTTCTCACAGCGAGACTTTAAGAAGACCGGATACAAACCAGAGAGGTGATTTTCGGTTAGATTTTTTAATTAAAGAAAACATTTGAGTGTTTAACGTCAGAAACACTCCCACTTTTATCACAAGGGCCAGACAGGAAGGATTTAACGGTAGAGAGAACTGATGTACGGCTAACTGTTCATAAAGAACTGGAGAATCTCAAATAAACCCTCCTTGTCGGGTCATAGAATGATTCTGTTTGAACTGGATAGTATACTGGAACCCCAGGAACACAAGGTGGGATCAATTGGAGGAGAATCTGAAAGAAAATCTACAGCAAGTAATGGTTAGAGGGAACTTAAAACACTATGTTGCGCTGGAACAAGCTGTAGCGGAGGTACCAGCCAGCTGCTCAGTAGAAGAGCAGAGAGACGCGTTTTGGTGAAGCAAGGAGTTGTCAAAATTAAGAATAGAAATACGCAGGTGTTTTAATTGTTTTTTAATCCGGAAACTGGGAAGAGTATACCAAGGTGCTTACCATCTACAGTAAAGATACCAGGAGGACAAAGAGGGGCACCTTCAAAACCGTCTATGATAACATCTCTGAAACACCCGTAGCCGCTAGATTGCATAAGGCTTTGGCAAAGGACGTTGTCGATAGTAAAACTTCGTTAAGAAGGCCGAATGAACCTACGGAGTATGAGCAGCATAGAGCTGTTCTTCTTCTAGAAAAACAATTTCAGGGAGATGTAAACGCGTGTGCAGAAGACACGAGCAAGAAGAAAAGTGAAATACTAAGTCCAGAGGAGTGGAAGGTGGTGACCTCACTATTTACGAAAGACCGTATTAGGTGCCCATCTAGGGTACATTGGTACTTTTCAGCTATACAAATCACCAGAAGTTAACAAAATAGTCCCAGTTCTTCTGAAGAAGGGCAGAAGTGACTACTACCACACCTCTTGGAAAATTTTTAGGAGTAATATGGCACTTGGGCATATTCCAGAATCATGGAGAACGGCAACAGTGATATTTGTTCCAAAAGCTGGTAAGAAAGATGTCACCGAGCCGTAGTGTCACAGACCCATCAGTTTAACATCTTTCGTATTAAAAACGATGGAAAAGGTGATCGACAACCACATACGAACCAATACTTTGGATAAATCGCCTTTGCAAGATAGTAAACATGCATACGGAACGGACAGATCAACGGAAACTGCGCTGTTCTGGTTGACGAAAGAATTAGTTGAGGCAGTGGACAACAAAGAAGTTGCTGGCTTTGCCTTTCTAGACATTGAAGGAGCTTGTGATAACACCTCACATACGTGGAACACTCAAGAAGGCTCTAAGCGGAACCACAACTGACTGGATGTTGGATGTTTGAGATGCAGAGAACTAGAATAGCAAAAACTAAGGCTGGTGTTCGTAAAATCAGTCTTGGCACCACTAGGACTTTCCGCCAGGTGGGGTCTTATTACCCCATGTAGAGTATGGTGATGGATGAAAGTTTAGTTCTATAAAGTAAACAGGGCATTAAATGTCTTGGGTACGCCGATGACATTGGCATTATCGCCAGAGGTAAGTTTGAAGAAACTCTCAGTGATATTATACAACGGGGGTTGAATCTGGTGGACATACCTGGTGGAATTCTGTAGGACTAAAACTCAATCTGAGTAAAACTACGGTAGTCCCGTTCACCAAGAAAAGGAAACATAGCATGAAACCCACCATCAAGAGGGGCTCCATGATTGAATTTGCACAGGAGACTAAATATCTGGGAGTAATTCTCGATGGCAAACTGCTGTGGAAAAATCACATGGATGGAGACAGAGGTAAGCAATGTGGCGTAAGAGCTCTAATGGTATGCCAAAACCTTGCGGGTAAAACATGGGGGTGTAGGCCCGGCATCCTAAGGTGTATGTACACTATGATAGTGAGACCAGCCAAAATTAACAGAGCAGTCGTATGGAACAAAAGAGCCAAACTTAATGCTAGGAAATCAAGTTGGAAAAGGTACAGAGGCTGACCTATAGCTGCTCACGGGGGCAATGAGAACATGTCCGAGTCAATGTAAATGTTGTTAGACCTTGTTCCACTCTACTTGCTGGTTAAGAGCATAGCCACAGATACGATACTGATATTTGGCATGCAGGGTATGGGAAAGGGTAAGATCATCGATTCTAAATATCGAGGGTAGTGTTACAAATAAAAAATTATTGATTCCTATATACAGGCAGGCATTAAAATGCGTAAATTTTGTGCTTGAAAAACAAAAATACTTATTTTATCAAGTAGGTCTTGTGATTTTATTCAAATTTTAATTTATAAAATATGTTAACCATGGTAACAATCAAACTTCATATATAACAAATAGGTAGGTTGCTCTGATTTAAAAATTGTATGATAATGTTTGAACATTTTAGTTTCAATGCACATATTTAGTTTTAGCATATTATAAATTTTTGTGTATTCGATGTAAAAACTGTTACATAGTACTAATGGGTATTACCCGGGTAGAAGCTGCCAATATTAAACAACGGACCAATCTCGGACCAGTATTGGTAAGCCAAGCCTTAGCTAGTTAGCTTCGGTTAGTTAGGTCAGTTGTAAATACCTAGACTGAACCAAGGTTCAGTTTATTATATTACGCATTATTATATAACCAGTCTAATGCATTGTAAATATGTGCAGGTTTTATTATGTTTATCTTTTTTTTCATATATGTTACTCTTTCCACAACCTTTTTCCACACATTTAAAGGAAGTCTGAAAAAAAAATTAGTTTGGTAGACCCGCCCAGGTCTTATTTGCCAGACTTAGTCCAAGCCTGGTCTGTCTCAGGACATCAGTCTAAGCTAGGTTCAACCTTAACCCGTTTGAAAATCTTAAGTTGGCCCACCCTCAAAAGCTGGGGTGCGGCCTTGACCCAGTCTTTACCCCTTAGCTTTTTCTTACCCGGGTAGTGGTTAGTGGTAAAATTAACTTCACACGCGTTGTTTTAAACCCACGGGTTCTAGTAAAATTATTAAATAAAAATTAAATTTTGTGAACGCAAGACGTCCGTGTTGTTTTTTACATTTATAGAATGATTCTGTTTGAACTGGATAGTATACTGGAACCCCAGGAACACAAGGTGGGATCAATTGGAGGAGAATCTGAAAGAAAATCTACAGCAAGTAATGGTTAGAGGGAACTTAAAACACTATGTTGCGCTGGAACAAGCTGTAGCGGAGGTACCAGCCAGCTGCTCAGTAGAAGAGCAGAGAGACGCGTTTTGGTGAAGCAAGGAGTTGTCAAAATTAAGAATAGAAATACGCAGGTGTTTTAATTGTTTTTTAATCCGGAAACTGGGAAGAGTATACCAAGGTGCTTACCATCTACAGTAAAGATACCAGGAGGACAAAGAGGGGCACCTTCAAAACCGTCTATGATAACATCTCTGAAACACCCGTAGCCGCTAGATTGCATAAGGCTTTGGCAAAGGACGTTGTCGATAGTAAAACTTCGTTAAGAAGGCCGAATGAACCTACGGAGTATGAGCAGCATAGAGCTGTTCTTCTTCTAGAAAAACAATTTCAGGGAGATGTAAACGCGTGTGCAGAAGACACGAGCAAGAAGAAAAGTGAAATACTAAGTCCAGAGGAGTGGAAGGTGGTGACCTCACTATTTACGAAAGACCGTATTAGGTGCCCATCTAGGGTACATTGGTACTTTTCAGCTATACAAATCACCAGAAGTTAACAAAATAGTCCCAGTTCTTCTGAAGAAGGGCAGAAGTGACTACTACCACACCTCTTGGAAAATTTTTAGGAGTAATATGGCACTTGGGCATATTCCAGAATCATGGAGAACGGCAACAGTGATATTTGTTCCAAAAGCTGGTAAGAAAGATGTCACCGAGCCGTAGTGTCACAGACCCATCAGTTTAACATCTTTCGTATTAAAAACGATGGAAAAGGTGATCGACAACCACATACGAACCAATACTTTGGATAAATCGCCTTTGCAAGATAGTAAACATGCATACGGAACGGACAGATCAACGGAAACTGCGCTGTTCTGGTTGACGAAAGAATTAGTTGAGGCAGTGGACAACAAAGAAGTTGCTGGCTTTGCCTTTCTAGACATTGAAGGAGCTTGTGATAACACCTCACATACGTGGAACACTCAAGAAGGCTCTAAGCGGAACCACAACTGACTGGATGTTGGATGTTTGAGATGCAGAGAACTAGAATAGCAAAAACTAAGGCTGGTGTTCGTAAAATCAGTCTTGGCACCACTAGGACTTTCCGCCAGGTGGGGTCTTATTACCCCATGTAGAGTATGGTGATGGATGAAAGTTTAGTTCTATAAAGTAAACAGGGCATTAAATGTCTTGGGTACGCCGATGACATTGGCATTATCGCCAGAGGTAAGTTTGAAGAAACTCTCAGTGATATTATACAACGGGGGTTGAATCTGGTGGACATACCTGGTGGAATTCTGTAGGACTAAAACTCAATCTGAGTAAAACTACGGTAGTCCCGTTCACCAAGAAAAGGAAACATAGCATGAAACCCACCATCAAGAGGGGCTCCATGATTGAATTTGCACAGGAGACTAAATATCTGGGAGTAATTCTCGATGGCAAACTGCTGTGGAAAAATCACATGGATGGAGACAGAGGTAAGCAATGGCGTAAGAGCTCTAATGGTATGCCAAAACCTTGCGGGTAAAACATGGGGGTGTAGGCCCGGCATCCTAAGGTGTATGTACACTATGATAGTGAGACCAGCCAAAATTAACAGAGCAGTCGTATGGAACAAAAGAGCCAAACTTAATGCTAGGAAATCAAGTTGGAAAAGGTACAGAGGCTGACCTATAGCTGCTCACGGGGGCAATGAGAACATGTCCGAGTCAATGTAAATGTTGTTAGACCTTGTTCCACTCTACTTGCTGGTTAAGAGCATAGCCACAGATACGATACTGATATTTGGCATGCAGGGTATGGGAAAGGGTAAGATCATCGATTCTAAATATCGAGGGTAGTGTTACAAATAAAAAATTATTGATTCCTATATACAGGCAGGCATTAAAATGCGTAAATTTTGTGCTTGAAAAACAAAAATACTTATTTTATCAAGTAGGTCTTGTGATTTTATTCAAATTTTAATTTATAAAATATGTTAACCATGGTAACAATCAAACTTCATATATAACAAATAGGTAGGTTGCTCTGATTTAAAAATTGTATGATAATGTTTGAACATTTTAGTTTCAATGCACATATTTAGTTTTAGCATATTATAAATTTTTGTGTATTCGATGTAAAAACTGTTACATAGTACTAATGGGTATTACCCGGGTAGAAGCTGCCAATATTAAACAACGGACCAATCTCGGACCAGTATTGGTAAGCCAAGCCTTAGCTAGTTAGCTTCGGTTAGTTAGGTCAGTTGTAAATACCTAGACTGAACCAAGGTTCAGTTTATTATATTACGCATTATTATATAACCAGTCTAATGCATTGTAAATATGTGCAGGTTTTATTATGTTTATCTTTTTTTTCATATATGTTACTCTTTCCACAACCTTTTTCCACACATTTAAAGGAAGTCTGAAAAAAAAATTAGTTTGGTAGACCCGCCCAGGTCTTATTTGCCAGACTTAGCCCAAGCCTGGTCTGTCTCAGGACATCAGTCTAAGCTAGGTTCAACCTTAACCCGTTTGAAAATCTTAAGTTGGCCCACCCTCAAAAGCTGGGGTGCGGCCTTGACCCAGTCTTTACCCCTTAGCTTTTTCTTACCCGGGTAGTGGTTAGTGGTAAAATTAACTTCACACGCGTTGTTTTAAACCCACGGGTTCTAGTAAAATTATTAAATAAAAATTAAATTTTGTGAACGCAAGACGTCCGTGTTGTTTTTTACATTTATTTTAATATTAATATTATTTCGTTTGCAACATAAACGACTTAAAAAAATTTGAAAAACGTAATTTTCCATTCATTGCATCGGTGGGTTTTGATGTTGTGACAATAAGAAATATAATTGTGGCTGATCAACAGCAGATGTCTGCTTGATGTTACTTTAAAAATTATATAATTTTTTAATACAAAGTGTTGTGTAATAGAAATTAAAATATGTGTCACAGCATACATTTGTGGGTTGAAGCCATTGATATAGCTATATTGATTCGGACAAAGCATTTCGTTTGTATGATGCCCGGAAAAAGAAGTTCCTTTGAATCCAGATTTGATGTTAAATTTCAATCACCCCACAAATCGTATAGCACGCCTTTGAACAGGGTTCAAAAGACCCTGGATAGAAACAGATGCAGTGTATCAAACTTGATACTTGACGAATATCGGACAAATAAATATGGAGTAATCGATACGAAGCGAAATATTTTTTACATCTATTGGAGGCTGAGTTTTCTTGACGCAATTTTTGTCATTGATATTATATGATCGTTCCAGAGTGAGTCGTTAGAACTTTTGAAGCCGAATAAACGAATGCTTTCACAATCGTCTATTTGTTCGTCACACAAACTGATTGAAACATCGTTGGGGCACTTAGTTTTCGGTTTCGGAAACAATCAATAGCTGCATTTCGGTGGAATTAAAATTGACCAAATGTTTGTAATCCCGATCGGCGACATTTTCTAGGCTCTCGTTTACGTTTACGGCAGCATTTTTCCGGGAGGTATTTGTTGGTTTATCCATTTTACCACTTGAAGATAGGGAGTCAAACGACTTGTGCAGTGTACTATCATCTGCAAAAACATTATTGGGTTACTGGTGATTTTCAAGAGTTCGTTGATATAAAACTGAACCTTGGGAGTACACCAGTATTATTTAATTTAGACTGAGAAAAAGGCATAGATACCGAAATCTATCGGCCGATTAAAAAAATTACTATTGTATGTGATATCTCACGTTAACTCGTATTTCATTAGAAGGGACTAGGGTACGTGGGGGCTATCACATTCAAAAATAAAAGTTATTTACAAATGACAAAAACTGATTCTTGGTCGTAACTCAATACACAATCATCAGTATTTTAAGTTTAGTAACAACACCATAATGATTGCAGTGATATTTAAAACCAGAGGAGCATTTTTGAATTTAAATGGTAGAGCATTTTACGATTTTCTGGCTTTGTTGTGGAGTGTCCAATATGCAAATGCTCTTTTTTGTTACCAGCAAAAGAAGCGTAAAGATGAGTATATCTTAAAGCAGTCTACGGTTTCAAAAGCTTGTGAAAATTCTTCGTCGAAACTCTTAAAAAACAGTAAACGAACTCCGAATGAAAATATGTGAAGTGCCTCCTCCTCCTCTAAGAAACCATAAATGAATGTTTAATTGAAAAAACCACATGAAAATTTAGTTCAATGAACTAAAAGCCAATGAAACATTTTCTAAAATAAATTTTATTATAAGCCAATTAATTTATGCTGATACTAAGTCTATTTTCGGTTTAACCCATTCCCTCACGTGCACGTAATGTCCTCTACAATTTCAAATATTTTTGTGATTTTTATTGCTTATCAAAAAACACGCTTTGGATTTTATAAAACAAAAATTGAAAGTAAAACTAATTTGTACATTGCTGACACTCACAAACAACAACGAACTCAAAAAGTAAAAAAATTCTTCGTATTACCGAAAACTTAAAAATAAATAACTTCACATTACGTGTACTTATATGAGTAATTCCTCTTATATCGGCCAATGTCACCTAATCAGCCTTGTTTGAATTCAAAAATAGTAAAATTATAATAATTTTATAAATAAAAACTCTGAAAGAATCACTTCGAACGTCTTTTGAATTAATAATTTCCATTTCAATTCCAATTCACCATAGTAATTCGATTTCGTATAAAAAGATATTGTTATTTAATCAATGATATCAGTTTCAATTTGATTATCAAACCAAAAAGTTGAATTTCAATAAAAGCAATAGAAAATTCATAAAAATGAATAAATTGGGATTAATTGTGTTATCTGTTGCAATTGTTACGGTATGTGGTGAAACACCATTACGATTTCGTCAACGACCTCAACAATCAAGAGCATTTCAACGACAGGAATTAGCACCGTCATCTGATGATTCAAATGGATATCCAAATGCACCCTACCCTCCTTCAGGGTGGAGACCAAGCGGTGCTAGACTTGAACTTCCATCACGACAAGTAGCTCAACCAACAACGACTAAAGAAGTTGGAACCACAACTACTGAGTTTAACCAAGAAACAACTACTGGTTCAAACCAAAATGCATATCCTGCTGCAGGATTCCAACCTGAAACAAGATTTAACCTTCCATCTGAAGGAGAAACAGAACAACCAGAACCCATTGCCCCAGAAGTACCTGATCAACAATCAAGCGCGTCATTTGGATCACCACAACAGGAATATGGTCCACCAGCTCAAGAATACGGTCCACCAGCTTCTGAATATGGACCACCACAAGAAGCTGAATCTTCCGGTGATGAGGAACTCGCACCAACCGGTAATCCAGAAGCTGAAGAATTAGAAATTGATGAAAATCAGGAATTTAAAGTACAAGCTGAACAACGGCAACAACAAAAAAATGAAAACGAACAAGCAGAGGAAATTCAACCACAAACATCTAATCCAGGCGCATATTTTGTACAACTTGCTGATGGTTCCGTTCAACGTGTTGTTTATTTAACTCCAAATGGTGTCACAGCATCGCGTTTACAAATAAGACCAGTTGCACAATCCGCTCGTTTAATTAGTCCAGTTCTTGTACCACAATTCGTTTCATATCCGACACCGTTACAAAACGCTAACTATCAAATCAGCTATCCAACAGCGTGGTAAAATTTTCATTAAATCCAAAAAGAAAAACAAACGAAAAATTTCTAATTTTCATAACTATTTTTTTTTTGTAATTTTGTGTAAATAGTTTTGTTTGTTTAAGTGAAAACGTGACAAAAAAATTAAATCTAATTAATTTTTGTGGTGATTTTGTTTGTTAATTTTATTTTCAAAAGTAAATTGTTATGATTACAGTTAACTCGCTGCATTTATACATATAAATGTTTCATTTTCATAAATTCATAGATTTTTTAATTGTAAATTATTTCATAATATTTTTTATTGCGCATAAAAATTTATTTTAATAATAAACGAATTTGATAAAAAGTAGTTTGGTTTAGTTGTTAAAATATTAATAATAAATTAAAAATTACGTTATGGAATTTTTTTTATTTTATTTTTTTGACTAATTAAAGAGAATTTGACTTAAAATCTGGGTTGGATCAATATCTTATTTAAAGATTTTTGGACCATTTTGTAAGCAGAAATTCAAGAGTGATTGGTTTCATTGTGTGGAAGGTTCATACGGGTCGTTTATGAAGTATTATGATAAAGATATTATAAATGCAAGGTGTTAGATAATTTAACTAAAACTAGCCGATCACATTAAGCCAAAGTGTTAGTCTTTTTACAACTTTTCTCAAAGATTTTTTATCGATCACATTGTCATGTTTGAAAGAATGAGTTTATGATTCCTTGATACTGTTTTCAATAATATGAGTTCTATAGTCTTTGGGTGTCAAGGATAAGTTTTATGATTTTAAGTTTTAAGGGTTTCAAAATTTCAAAAATTGAATCAAAAATCATTGAATCAAAAATTATTCTTATGAGTAAGAAGTTGATAATCACCATTTCGTTGATTTTTAATTTTAAAACAAAATTCTATTTATCGTTGAGGAAAAACATATTTAAAGAACATATAAGATGCATTTTTGGTTTTATCTTATTTATTTAAGAAAATAGGCCGAGCGGGAGAATGTTCGCTTGAAATAGGTAGATTTCTGCAGATTTTTGAACAAGTAGATTCGGATGTAGCAGATTAGTTTAAATAAAAAAACTAGGTAGAAACAGAATCAGTAGTTCAGAACAGAATTATCTAACAAATTTTATAAATCAAATTTAATACATTAACCGAAACTACTTTATCTATCTACAATTTCGAAACACTTTTTGTTAATTTGCTTAAACTCAGTTATAACATATTAAATACCCTAAAGAGCAAATGAACTTGCTTTGAAGATTCAAGCACAACAGTTGTAAAACCACTTATAATTTCTAATCAAAAAATGAATGATGAATAAGTGAATGAATGAAAAAAATTATATCTGTCCATCAACACCTCAGAATAAGTCAATAGCAGGGACTGGACTACAAGGGGTTGTCACAATCGTAGACCAAAAATACAAATTAACAAAACTGATTTCTTAATGGAACCCCATTGCTTGAGATTATCGTTTATTAGGTTAGTGAAGGGCTTATAAAATCTTAGCCTCTTGGGTTACAAAGTTGAAAATTTCAAAGGCAACAGTTTAAAAGTTTGTCTAAAAGGATGAATGAAAGCATTTTCTATTGAATCTGTTTTAATTTAAAAAATAATGAACAGTTTGTGCTTTTAAAATTTGAGCTTATTTTCATCTACAAGAAGAACGACAAAGGTTATGAAATTTTTTAACAGCGACTTTCTTAGGAACCTTTCAGCGAAGAGGTTTTTTTGAAAATTAATATGAATGATCTATTTTTAACAATAAATTTTGGGCTAGCACAACTAGTGTTTCTTCTCGATAAATATTTCTCGAGAAATTTAACAAAAATCTAATCTCGATTTCTCGAGAAAATTTTTATTTTTCTCGAGAAAAATATTTTTCCTTTATTTAAAAAATTAAACCTCGTATTTACTAAAAACAATCAAAAATATAAATCTTTGCGCTTTTCAGAACAAAAAAAACTCAAAGGTAAGGTAGGTTTATGTACCACTGCATTCTTATAGTTTGACATTTTGTGTGAAATGCAAAATAATCAGAAAAAAAAAATTTTCAAGAAACAACAGTTATTGAGGCAATTAAAATATTTTATGTTGCCGCTTTTTAAAATTGTTTTAAAAATATTTAACCGTTTTCATCAAATAACCATTATATTGAACAACCCAAATCAATTCTATGATGTTTGGAAACATTTGACCAAAAACAATAAGGATGCATCAAACTGCAATATTTGTGGTAAACGATATTATGTAAAAGATTTGCAACCACATTTTTTTAAAAGAAAACAGCCAGAGTCGGGCACAAGTAGAAGAAGTAGTCCTGCGCATAAAAGATGTGTTCAAGTCAACAGTGATATGCAAAAAATCGATAAATTCATGTAAAGGCGATGTCAGTCGATGAGTGAAGTAATTGCTCAATTAGTTGCTGTTGATGAGTTTTCTTTTCCACATAATTACAAAAAGTATAGCTTTATTCGACAATCATTTTTCCGAAAAATCCTTCAGATGTAAAGGGCTCATTAAATTTGTTGAAAATAAAAGCTTGAGTTAGTAAATAATATTAACTCTATAGTAACAAAAAGTTTAGCACATCGCTAGACAAATGGACTACGGTCAATAGCAAAAGATTTATGGATGTTCACATATATTGTAATATCACTGAATTGGATAATTTGGGCTTAATACCTGCAAATGGAAGTTGTTCGAAGTTATTAGATTTATTATTTACAATTAAAAAAATTGTTTAATTTAATATGCATAGTTAAAAAATCAGTGTAAACATACATTGGTTTTTAATTTAACGTTATATAAGAGGAATTCTAAGAAACTATGTTTCTCGAGATTTCTCGAGAAATAAATACTTCCTCGTTTCTCTTTCTCGAGAAATTTAAGAGTCGAGAAATCAGAAACACTAAGCACAACCAATGCTATCATTTCCGAATTTTCCAACAAGCATTTAAGGTCTATTGGCACCACACCGTGAACAGAAGTATGTCGTCGGCTTGGAGTGTAAACCTGCTAACAGCATACTAACGTATATTATCAGGAGAGACAAAAAACGTATTTTAAAAAAATTGAATATATATTGTTATAAAAACTTTTCCATTTCTAAACATTTATTTATATTCCTTACAATATAAAATAAAAGAAAGGTTATTTAATTCAGCATTTGTTTTTTTATAATCACTTTTGTGACTTCACAGGTTTTACTAATGAAATTCAATTTTTTAATATAGAACTTAGCAGGCTCGGTACAAAATGACGGTTAACATGGAGTTAGCAGCCGACTTTTTGAACTAATATATTTTGACAGTTTTACTCAGTCACGCGTTTTTAACGATTTAAAATAAAACTGACAGTGAAATTTATTTTCAATTGTGTATCTTTTTTTACACTTTTTGAATAACATAAAAAAACATTATAACTATATAAAAATGGGATTTAGCAGGTTTACACTCTAAAGCCGACGATGTATAATACTGTTAAATTTTTTCAACCTTCGGATGCAACCTCTGGACGCACCCACTACACCATAAAAAAAGCGTAATGCACCCTCGGGAAAGGAGACGGTTTGAGCTTCTTCAAAAAGTTGGAATTCATGTATGACCAACACCTAGTTTGACCACCGTCTACGGAGCACTTACAATTTGAAAAAGTGAAAAAATAATTCATTATGATGCAGGGACGTGAAGTTGAGGTTCTTGGACGTATGTGTAGTTTGTGAATCGAGGCGCCAGTCGAGCGATTGCACCCACATTCAGTCCAAAATAGCTTACGTAAGTATGACAACTAAAAATTATGGTTAAAAAAGTGACACTTTGAGGCCGCAAATCACAGTAATAAAGAAACACTTTAATATGTAGGCGAATAAAAAACTTTTAATTTTAAATTTATATCATTCAAGATTTTAAATTTTAAAACTTTGATATGCCATCAGGAAGGAAAAGGTCAACCTTTTGCAAAAGTACAATTCCATGTATGACCAACTCCTATATTGGCCACCAGAGGGCTTGTGGATAAGGAAATAGTAAACCAAACTAGTTTTTGACTTTAAGCCCTTTGTAGACTAATTCCGATAGTTCCCGGAATTAAACATTTTATATCAGTGTTTATTTTTTGCCCCAAAGTGTATTCCGGCATTTGAGGAAAATGTTTGTTGGGAAAAATTTATTCCCCATAATACAAATTTTCTGACATATATCTTCTATACCTATTTTGTCAAATAATATATGTGGAAAAAGAGGAAAAGTATAACAATAAAAAGTTTCGTTATAAGAATTTTGTTATAATTAAATGTTTTATTATTTAAATTTCAGATATTGAATGCAATAAAATTTATATTTTTAATTTTTTTTTATATATATGTTCTTCTGTACATTGTATTGAGCCACGGCCGTATTTGTAATTTTTTGATAATACATAATAAATAAATAAATATCTCAACACCATGCTTAAGTTTAAATTAAATACATATTTTTTATTTAACTAACATATTTATTACAATAATATTTCTTCATAATCTAAGGAAAAGTATCACAAAAGAATAGAAATCTCTATTATAGTATATTACATACCTAGCACTGTAAATAGCATTTTACATGCGAGGGAAAATATTGCACACGAGACCCGTAGCGGCGAGTGCAGTACCTTCACGAGCATGGAAAATGGTTTGCAGCTCGAGGTTTGTTATATACTTTTTCTAGGACTTGATTTTAATCCCCAAACGCGTATAATTACTTGGAAAAATGAACAATTATAAATTAAATGCAAACAGTTTACAAATTGTGGTAGGCTTTGTATTATGTGTCAAAATGAATTGAAATATTTAATTTTTAAAAATCAAATTTTTCTTTAATTAAAAATTTTTCTTTTTATTAAAAGTGTTAGGTAATATATATGAAAATACATTAAGTAACACTTTTTTTCTCATTACGTTACACTTTTGTAATAATCAATTTACATGTCATGGATAGTGTGATGTAATTGATAATTTACTGTGATAGGAGTAGAAAAATTTCTTTAATTGACAGTTATTCACAAATAAATAAATGTTTTTGACAGATTAAATATTTTTGACAGACACAAATTGATGTGATTTCGCGGTAAACACTTTAACTATAAGAAATTTTGTGCCCAATCCAGAAGAAATACACTTTTGGGAAATGGGGAATAAAATGTAGGGAAAAATTGTTCTGGGGTATAATTGCAATAAAATATTCCCTATTCCACGTGATGCAGCGAAATAAAAAATAATGGATGGTATTTTTTTAAATTACTTATATATACTTTGCTTTGCACCATGCACCTTATTGAATCCACGAAGTCTCAACATTCAGTAGCATTAGTGAACAATAATCGATGAAATAATTGAAAAGTTGTGAATCTTGACATGATATCACGTAGCATATAGTTTATGAATAAGCAAAGCTAAGGAAAACAGATGAAACGATGAAAATAATTGCAAGGCTTGAAATCTTTAAGTGTTGAATAATCACTCAGTATATAATTGAGTAATAACCAAGTTGATGATAACAGATGAAACGATGAAAATAATTGCAAACCTTGAAATCTTGAAATGTTAAAGATTAAACTCAGTATCTAATTGATGAGATTGCAACCAATATATAATCGATGACCTAATGTATCGAAATAAATATCAAGTAATTACATTGCGAAGATAAATCAAACACTCATATGATGAGATGATGTGTCGACGACAAATTATATCAGTTATATATAGTAAACAATTTCCACTGCTGTCAACTGACAGATATATAAAACAAATACGTTCCACAATCAAAATTGCTGTGAGAAACTTATCGAAAACTGAATTCATCTAGAAATATTTTTCTAAAACTGGTGTTTAAATTTAAAAATAATCAACGATGAAAAAACTAAGTTAGGTTGACATCAGTAATAGTTTTAGGTATTGTGTACATTAAGTGATTATAAATGTTGTTGTTGTTTCTTTTTAGAACGGCAATGGCATGCTTGCGCGAACCCCCGGTAATTATCGGAATTAGGCTACTGGTGGCCCAACTAAGTGTTGCTCATACGTGTTTGAATCAGTTTTCTAAAAAGGTTGAATAGTCCACTTTTTCCACTGTTAAAACTTGGAGGTCAAAGCAAACTTGGAGGTCAAACTAGGTGTCAGACATACATGGAATTAGACTTTCTGAAAAGGTTGAAATTTTATCAAACTTTTAAATTTTAAATTTTCAATGGTATATAAATTTAAAATTGAAAAGTTTTTTTTTTTCACTTTTAAAACTTGTAAGTCCTCTTCTGGGCAAACTAAGTGTTGGTTATACATAAAGTCATACTTTCTGAAAAGGTTGAACCTACTTTCTTATGCTATATCAAACTTTTTATATTTTAAATTTTTAATAATGTAAATTTAAAATAAAAAAGTTTTTTTTCCCACTTTTTCAAACTTTAATGCCTCTCTCTGGTGGCCCCTACATTAAGTTAAACTTTCTGAGAAGGAAGAACTGTCTCCGATGGTTGATCAAACTTTTTAAATTCTAAATTTTAAACGATATAAACTTAAAATAAACATTTTTTTTCACTTTTTCAAATTATAAGCCTTCTGGTGCCCAAGCTAGGTGTTGGTCATATATAAATTTAGATTTTCTAGCAAAGCTTAGCTTTACCCTTTCCTCCGATATTATATCAAACTTTTTTATTAGGTGGTGTCTGCGCCCTCCATAGGTGAAATTTTGCAACATATATTTCAGCTTTTAACTGCGCTCCATTACCTTTGTTAAATTAATTATCATTGCTTTAGAATGATTTAACTAAGGTCTTTCAATATTGGTACTATTTGCATAAATAAGAACAGACCCGACCAATTTATCACTACAAAAAAATAATCGCAAAAAATTTTGCTTAAATTTTTTGTATATTTTGTATAAAGAAATTTTGTCTTTGTAAACTCATTTACTCAACCCCCATTCTGTCCAAAAATTGATGCGACCTACAAAATTCCATTTAGGATTATATGTTATATATGGATTTTTGTTCAAATTTCGTAGATATCGTTGTTTGATTTTTTTTTCGCAAAACAGAATTATCATTCAAATGGAAAATGAATAGACCGAGAGCCCGCGACGGCCAGACCTTCGTTATTTTATAAAAGCTGAAAGTTTTTCTGCGCATACCCCCTACTCAGGTAGGAACGATTAGCGACATATGAAGTTTGGATCATGGTGGCCTTGGCAGGGAGCAGGTAACAAAGGGGCCTCCAAAGTTTCGTGAAAGTATAAAAGGTCATTTTTTTATATATTCTTCGGGATAGTATTAGAAGTCACGTCACCCATTGCCAGACACTTACTATCGTGGTAACCCCCTGCCAGACACCCTTAAACTTTAACAAATTGATAATGTTTAAGGGTGTCTGGCAGGGGGTTACCACGATAGTAAGTGTCTGGCAATGGGTGACGTTAGTTCTAATACTACCCCGAAGAATATATAAAAAAATTACCTTTTATACTTTTACGAGACTTTGGAGGCCCCGTTGTTACCTGCCCCCTGCCAAAGCCACCATGATCCAAACTTCATATGTCGCTAATCGTTCCTACCTCAGTAGGGGGTATGCGCAGAAAAACTTTCAGCTTTTATAAAATAACGAAAGTCTGGCCGTCGCGGGCTCTTAGTCTATAAGGTATATTGTGACAAACAAATTCATTTAGATGAAAATTATATACATTTATATATTTATTATATACACACAATTATATGCATCCAACACATTACGTTGCAACAAATATTTCTAATTTACAACAAACATGTTCTTTGTTTGGTGTATATATATGTAATACTACATATTTCATTTGGTTTATATATATGTAATACATGTTCAAAACATAGAAAATGAGCGTTTATTTTCCTCTTTTTAGAAACATTGATGCAGCAAGTTTTTGCAATGGAACCTTTGTATTGAAGAAAAGGATTATGAACAATAATATCAAAGCTGCAGGTTGAAAGTGTTTTACTTATTAAGAAAAATATGCGTCCTTATTAATTGTAGGTTATTTGAAGAAATCGGTAAAATATATGCAAATATGTCAACAAATGAAGTGATTTGACTGGTTTTAGATTAGTATATAAGTCTGGATTAGAGTTTCTGCTCGAGAAATCCGGTCTCAAGATTCTCGAGAAAGATTTATTATTTTGAGCTCTCAAAATCTCGAGAAATTATATTTCCACATTCTTGAGGTTCTCATTTCTCGAGAAATATTGACGAGAATCTCGAGATTTAATAAACCACCATAAATGATTTAATATTTGTTGCCGATTCAGTTTTATAACAAAATAAATTTTTAGCTGACAATTTACTATTGAATAAAAATATGAAAATACGAGAAACGATTTCCAAAATTATAGTGATTGTAAAATATTGTATTGAAGAGAAAAACCAGTTACAATTACTCCTGAATTGCAAGATTATGTGGAATTCTATTAAAACCATGATTGAGCGGTTTTGCGAGTCAAACCAGCAGTTGTAAAAACTTCAAATGTTCCTAATTTAAATCATTTATGGAATACAAAAAGGATGCTGTGGTTCAACAAGTCACAAAATCAATAAAAACTCTCAACCTTTACGCTGCCTCACTATTATCTGCAGAGAGAATCCTAAAATTTCTATTCAAATCTCTTCGGAAAAATAATTCAGACATATAAGCTACAAACTGTTATGTGAAATACAATCTCAAATTTTAAAAGAAAAGATAGCTCAATACTTTCAATATTGAAATTCATACAAAATCCAATGTCAGTTAGCCATCCCGTTGAAGACCATTTTTTTCTATTTGCTTTAAAAGTAAAATTATAAAAACAGCAAAAACTATCTTTCGAAGATTATTCAAAACTGATTCCATAAATTGGAATTAATTCCTGATTCTTCCAATTACAATGACAGCATTATATCGACATGGAGAGATCAGTTTTTATTGTGTTGAAATTTTTTTTTTATATTTGATCTACGGGTGTGACAACCCCGCGTACTCCAGTCCCTGCTATTGACATAGGAGTTAACGTGAGATATCACATACCACTGGCAATAGCAGTGAGATATCACTAGCCAAGGTGACATCTTAGGGGTGGTGGCGGATGAACTGTATTCAGTCAACGGTAGCACCCTCAATCTTAGCTGTGAAATAATAATTGATGATGAGACGCTATTGCTTTCTTGAAGAAACGAGCCTTCATATAACTATGCGTGGGTTTCAATCATTAAGAAAGACTGTGCGTCACAGGATCAAGGAATATGCAACCGGCTGGATTATTGGCAACTACATTTTTGGTTTGTTTCAGCAAATTTTGGTAAAAATTTGCTATTTACCTTTTAATTTACTTTTATTTTCTCTATTCTACATGAAATGCCTATGTCATATTTTGTCAGTGATAGGATTTTTTGTTTAGTTATCCATTCTTTAATAAAAAATATAAAAAAAAAACAAAAAAAAAGAAAGATTTACGTCCATCAACACCTTTGAACGTATGTTGTTGTGGGACCTTGGTCTTAAAAGGTTTTTATGTGTTATTGTGACACATATTGTAATTCCTACTACACAACACATTTTATTACAAAAAAAAAAAAATATCCCAACATATAAAACATATATTTTTTAATGCATATTGAATTCTTTTATTTATTGAATAAACAAATTCATATGTACAATATAATTTGTTTTTTATGATGAATCAATTTCTTGTTTAAAATAATTTTTAATAATTCTCGAGAATCTCGATAATCTCGAGAAATTCAAATAACTATTCCCGACTTCTCGAGAAACACGATTGTTGATAAAATTCTCGAGTCTCGAGATTCATAAAGTTCGAGAAATCAGAAACTCTAGTCGGGATTTATAAATGATATTATTCTTATTAATATGATTTTTATAATATGTCTGTCCAATTTTTTTTTTCAAAACTGGCAGAAATTTCGAAATAAGACAATAAAACAAAACCCATAAAACGAAAAACTTCACTAAAAATGCTGTCATTCTTAGACCGGGTTTTTGATTAGTATCAAACATCAGTGCTATGCATATTTTGGTCTGCTCTTCCAAGTTTTCTTTCAGTGACATGCGCCATTACTACTAAAATCACACATAGCGGATGTAAAGCATTGCAAATAATTGGTAAAATATATTTAAAAATTTAAATTGAGTTTATTTGAGAACAGCACATAATCTGGATGGATAGACAAATGAAATTAGTCAACATGAAATGGTACGCTAAACCAGTTGCACCAATGTGCGGTGTGCCTATTTTGTATATGGCAAGTATGACGGTTCCAGAGTAAGTCATTAACAATTGTAACACCCAATAAACGAATGTTTTGACATATACTTTATTACTATTTTGACATATACTTATTCACTGACGGCACTTGGCAAAACATGATTAATTATCTTAATTGAAATAAATACTTGTTGTTGTTTTGCAAACAGTATATTCATTAAGTTTAATATAGATAACTAAAATTAATTATAAAATTTAAATTAACCTTAACCGCTCAATCGATTTAGGTTGGTACACCATCTACATCTATATTAAACTTAACAAATATACTGTTTGCAAAACAACAACAAGTGTTCATTTCAATTAGAATGTTTTGACGTTCACCAAATTTTTCGCGACACAAATTAAGTGGATTATCGCGAAAAATTAAATTATTTGTATTAAATCTATGAAAAAATTTTTAACCTTTTTCGAACCTCTATCTTTTGCGATCTATTTATAAAAGTTGTTGTGTAAGCCATTTGTGTGTAATATAATGTGTTTTAATTTTAATATACATTTTATATGCAAATTTATTAATTTTTAAAAACCTTTACCTAATTGCTCTTGCTAACTGCCAAATGCTACCAATATTACATTTTTTTCAACATTTTTATAAAACTAATAAAACAAATTAAATTAAATGACAATAAAAAAAGTTATAAAAGTATTTACTCCAACAAAAAACAGTTTCTAACCACTCATATGGAAAGCAGGGGCATCGCCTTGCGGACACCTTCTAGTTATTAAATAAAAAAAAGACGGTTCACAAATTTGGATTGTTTTCTCGTAATTTTATAAAATCAAATACATAATTACTTCAGTTTTGAATAAACCTTATGTGCCAAAAGTGAAATTCTTAACCCCACTTTTTTTGGAATTTCTCGACGTTTTAGTACCTACTGATTCTAAAAAAGCAAAAAAAAATGTATGTCTGTCTGCCGTCACAACCGACGAAATCTAGAAAACCGCTGTGAGGATTTCAAAACTTTTAATTTTAAAAATAGGTATACTCAATGGTAAGAGCCGTAAGGACGATGTGTTCGATCGCTGTCCCGGAAGTGTGTCAAAAATATTGTCAAGTGTGTCAAAAAACGTTCATTTTAAGTGATTACGAATAGAAACATTGAATTTGAAGAAATTTTGATGGTCAAGATTGGTACGTGAGACCAAAAACTAGATTATTGCATTATAATATAAGTTTGTCAAAAAAATGTTGTCAAGTGTGTCAAACGAAAAATTTTCATTTATTGTTTTACCAAATTTTATGGAAAAAAATCAAATTAATTATTTGTATGACATGAAATGTTATTATTATAGAGAATTATGGCATTATAAGTTTGTCAAAGAAATAATGTCAAGTGTGTCAAAAGAATGATTTTCATTTCTTTTTTTAGAATATAATAAAATTATTTATGTGGATGAAATGAAATGTAATGATTATGATATTATTATTATTGATAATTTTATTGCATTATAGTGTTTGTCAAAAAAATGATTTCATTTATTTTTTTAGCCAATTTTTTGGAAAAAAAAATTGAACTGTTTGAATGACGTAAATGTGACATGGAAATTTTTGAATTTGTTATATTTTTTGAAATATTTTTGGAATTTTGAAAATAGTTTCAATGATTGATTTTGTAAGAACTTTTGGAATATTTTTAGAATTTTTAAAAATTTTAAATTTTAGATTTTATTATAATTTATGGAATTTTGAAAAAAGTTTCAATTTTTGATATTGTTATAATTTTCGCAATATTTTTAGAATTTTGGAAAAAGTTTGAATTTTTGAATTTTTAAGAATTTTTGAAATATTGTTAGAATTTATAAAAAGTTGAAATATTTGATTTTGTTCTAATTTTTTTTGGAATTTTGGAATTTTGAAAAAACTTTCAATTTTGTTATAATTTTTGAAATATTTTCAGAATTTTTGAAAAAAGTTTAATCTTTGAGTTTCTAATAATTTTTGGAAAATTTTTTAGAATTTTGAAAAAAGTTTGATTTTATTAAACTTTTATAATATTTTTGAAATTTTGAAAGAAATATGAATTTGTGATTTTGTAATATTTTCTCGAAAGTCGAAACGCTAAATGGAGAGGTTTTTGAGTAGTTTGCTGATTGTTTCATCTTTTCACTAAATTATGTTAATTTATGATCTGTTATGATTTTCCGGCAATGTATTGGTGTTTCGTGTTAGTTTTGTAATTAATTTCTAAACAGAGATAAAAAAAAGTTGTACTTTAACAAAGAGTTATGTTTGATATACATCGCTGCCCAAAACAAAAAACAATGTCCTTACAAAAGTTTTATGCCGAAAACAGAAAACTATATCAAAATCCTTAACCAAAACCGAAGTCTTGATATCTCAGAGCTTGAGATTTCAGCCCCTCCATATTTTACAAAACAAAAGTAGAGTAAATAAAACAACAATTCAAGATTTATGCAGTTTTTGATGCAGTTTAATTAGAGTAAAAGTTAATGCAGTTTGTGTTTCTCATGCCAATTTAAATAATATGCGAAATGCGACAACTAATGTTGTTAGTATAAGATATTTAAGCAGATTGATTGATTTTTTCATCATTGTGCTGTTCTTCATTAACTAGTTGGCTTCTGGAGCTGAATTTCAATCGAAGTGATAAAATCAGTGGATCATTAGGGACTTTGTGTTGAACAAACAGCGGTAAGATTTATTTGATATTTTATTTTAAGTGCTACGTACTTATTTAAAGATGAAGCAAGGAAGTGAATCTGTGTGACACCCAGCTGTCAAGCATACGATATTAAATAAAACAAGTCTTCTGTCTACAATTAGTTGTGTTAAATCCAATGTTTAGGTATGAGGTTAAATATAATTTGAGTCCAGTCTTCATTTGATATTAAATACATAATTGGTCTTCAATCTTCAGTAATTTGTGTTGCATCCAGTCATCAAATATGATGTCAACTGTCCATGTTTCAGTCTTCATTAATTTGTGTTACATCTAGTCTTCAAAATATGATGTCAACTATCCATATCTTCATTAATTTGTGTATCATCCGGTTTTAAAATATGATGTCAACTATTATAAGTCATCAGTCTTCATTAATTTGTGTTGCATCCAGTCTTCAAATATGATACAGTCCACTACCATGATATTTTGTTATCGACTATGTTATGTATGTAGTTTAATTAGGAAGTCGTTGTTTTTAGTTGTTTCAAAGATTTAGGATTGGTCGACGTATCGAGTTCAGTATGATAATCATTACCAGTCTTTTTGGAAAATACAAAATGATGGACCAGTATGGTGGCTGAAAGTCAATTGCCTAAGCATTAAAGAATAGTTTTTTCGATAATATTCTTTTAAAATTCATCGGATCATGTAATAAAATCGATTTTCTGATGTATGTTTGCTTGTTAAATACGAATATAGTCTTCCTTTTCACTTAAAAGCCTTTTTTTTGTTCCTAATCTAAAAAACTTTCAAAAAGCTGTGTATCACACAACTTATTGTAAAAATGTAAAAAATTTCATTACGATGTGTTTTTATTTTCTGAGCACCCATATAACTTAAAACTCCTAAAAAGCATTTTTCCAACGGACAACCTATTTATCGTAAATATTAAAAAAAGCCTTATTTTCATGAAGTTTAGTTTGCTCAGCACGAATCTAAGCACACCTTTTACTATAACTGTAACATTTCACTCTTGCTTTCTAAAATAAGCTTCAGTGAAATTTCGTAGATTGGCCGAGTCGACAGAGACTTCATCATATATATAATTTTTATTTATTTTCCTTCTCCGCTTATCGCATATAGTCATACGATATCAATTCCGAAAGGGAGCATATTGCAATATTTATATTTTTTATGAAATCTACAAGAAAGATCTGGAAATCTGATATAAAACGTTAATTCTGTCCTTACAAAAAATGATAAAATATCAATATTAACCGAAAAACGGCAATCATCCCAAATGATTGAATCATGGATTTTTGAACATGCAGATACGCTGTGAAAATAGAAAAGTATTGAAAAACTTTTCTTGAATCTCTTAGAGCTCTACAAAGACCAAAATGAGAACAAACAATCATAACGTTAATCAGACGCTTAGACAAAAAAAGTTTCAGTGGAGAAGGAACACAACAACCCAACAAAATTTATACTGAAAAATTATCGGTTAGGGAGGGATCCGGACCTGAAACCACCCTTCCCTTCTGTGCGCGCCTGTCGTTAATTGAAACTTTTATAAAAAAAACTACAAAAATTCAAAATAATAAAAAGATTTTAAATATTGGAAAATTCAAGAGAAAACGAATGAAAAAGTTCCACATGATATTATAACGATCCAGAACTCCATTTCCATTGAAATATTAAAAAAAAATTTTAATTATTTGAAAATAAAAAAACATCACATCATTATTTTTTTTTATATATATTGACGATTTTAATATATTGACATTTCCAATTAAAATATTTACAAATAAAATTTGTTTCTTTTTAATTACAATTTGCTAACCAAAAAAACAATTCAAATTTTATTTATTTCAATTTTTTTGATTGTTCAAAACAAAATGTAATTGTTTATTTGAAGGAAAAAATTGTTTTAAATTTAATTAAATATTTCACATTAATTAATTAAAATGTAAAAAAAAATTTATCATACTATATTTTGTTACGATTTACATTGAAATCATTTAAATCACAAATGAAAACAAAACACTTTATAAAATCTTGTAAAAAAACCAAACCTAAAAAACTTTTTTACCTTCTTCTTACCTTACTTTAAAGAAAACCAATAACATTACGTACAAGTTAAAAATAAAACAGTAAATATTTCTCTTTTATTCTTTATTGAACTTTTGATTGTTAGGAAATAAAAAAGTTTGTATATTTGTTGGAAAAAAAGTTTCTTGTTTCCAAGTATTTACCGGTTAGACATACAAAAAGAGGAAATAAAAATCTTTAATCAAAGATTTAAGATTTATTATCTATAAAAGATAATAAAACAAAGAGATTAGGTAGAAAATAGAATATGTAGTTAACTTTCGATTTTGGTCTAATATTTTCTTTTATTAAATTTAATCATTTAAGAAATAAAGTCCACTGACCCAGACCTTTGTAGGAATAAGAATATGAAAACAACAAACAGTGGGAGTATAAATTTTCACGAACATTAAATGCATTGGATGTTCATATTAAATTTGCTAATAAAAACAGCAAACATTTTGGAAACTAGCAAAGACAAATCTTTTTATTATATTTGATTCTATTAACTGCATATGCCATGCTATATTAGCAATAGTTTTTTTATGCTTGATCGAATTTGAAATCTTATGCTTATGTCCAGGGAATCCAAAGATATGACAATTAAATAACATCCTTAACATGTTTCTACCGTCTTTTCTAGTATCCTTAAATTCTATTTTTGTTTGAGTTTTGCATAATCGATTTAGGTTTTCCCAAAAAAAAACATGAACCATTCAACTTTATTTTATCGATTCTATTCTTTCCTTTTGGGCAACATTTCAATAATAAAAGGCACTTCAATTTCGTTTGATGTCGATTCCAACCCATCGATTAAATCAATTCAAATTGTATCCCAATAGAGGAATTCGTATTCTGAACCATTTTCTCTTTATTGAAAATATGACAACATATTTTTCAGTATTTTTTTATATGATTGACTTTTGATAACACTTCAAAATTGTAACATTTGATTCTCAATGGAGTAATTAATTTAACAAGGAGAAATATTGAATTAAATTGATCGATTTGAAAGCCTATGGTGATTAATCTTTTACACGGTCAACTGTATAGTTCTTAAGCTTTAGTTGACAGCCACCCCACAACAAAAGCATAACTAAAATTGATAAAATATAATCTATCCTTCAGGTATTCCAATTTTAACTTGCCAATTTCTTATACTATTATTGTTTTCTTAGGGTTGCCATTTTCTGTTGTTATTATTATACAATATCTCAAGGGAATCACGAAAACCATATAAGAAAATGATTATGTTTTTTTGTGGTTGGTCATTTACACAGGACTATATATTTTTAGAAAGTAAAGTTAATGAAGATTTTTGGTTTTCGATTTATTTTTATTGAGGAAAGCAACCACAAAAAAAATTGACGAAAACGAATTGTGATAACTTAAAGAGGATAAAACAGGAAGGAGACAGCAAGTTTTTTTTGTAGAAAAATTCCAAATATGTTTATAAAACTACTTTAAACAACAACGCTGCTAAAAGTTTACGAACCTTGTTATATTTTTTGTTATCATATTTTTCTGGAAGCTATAGAGTTCAATATTTTATTGAGGTTATGTATTTATATAAGTTTCTTATATTACGGTTACATTTTATGTCATTGTTTTGTGCCAAAATTAAATTATATGAATTTATATACATATTGATTTTGTGATTCATAAGATATTGGGGTTCGAAGGGATATATGAAACGGACTGTTTTTAAAATATATTCAATAAGGATTTTTTTTGATGATCTGTGAAAAATACTCCACATTTATAAGTCATTTCAGTTTCCTAGAAACTCAAAACATGCAACCAATTTATATTTAGTGTTTACAGATCTTCCTTTAATTGGTAAGCAGAACGGTTGTTTTTTTACTTTACGAAACAATACTAAATATTGTTAAATGTTTAATGTAGCTTTGTAGCTGGTTCTTTTCTTAATAATCTATTTCTCCTAATAATAACAAAATACAAAATTGTAAAGTTTTTTATTTTTGATATACGGGTATGAAAAGCCCCACATACAGTTACGAAGCTGTTCAGCCCATAAAAGTTTATTTGTTGAAACACCTATTTATTGATGAACCAATACGTTTAACGCGATTTGTCTCATTCTTCAGTCAATGTGTTCAAACAACTTACACGAGACACACGACTTATCGTCTTTTTATTCTTGTAATTTTTTTGCTCTTAATGCAGTCCTACACGATACATTTTTACTGGTTGATATATAGACCCTTATGAACAGCTGATTTGTATTTCTTAAACTCTAAATAATTGTTGTTTCTTGGAAATCAATATTGTCTTTTGTGTTACCTTTAAGTTGTTTTTAATATAGTTGCACTATTACCAAAATAGTGCAATGCACTATTCAAAATTCAAGGTGTACAAAATTCAGTTCCATGAATATCCTCAAGCAATGAGAGATGATTTAATTTTCTTTTAGTTTAAAATAAGGTTCTAACAAAGTATTGTGGAATTCATCAATTTTTTTCTTTGACTAAATTTTTGTTCAAAATATTTTTTGCTAATTAGATATTTTTTTTTTTTGCAGCAAAATTTAAGAAAAATTTATAGTTCAAATTGAATGTGTGGAAAAACTTATTTGTGACAAAGAAAAGATAATTAAATAGAAAAAGTATGTATTGACAGACATAAATTTCCATAATAATCCGAAACCCATTAAGGTAAAATTAAATTTTAAGAAAACAAAATCTAGTTGGAATTCAATAAAAATATTTATTTTTGTTAAATTAATGTAAATGAAACACAATCAAATGTTTTGGTGTAATTTATTGATTTAAGAAAAAAAAATTGAAATTTTAATTACATTCTTCACGAGGATGAAGTTTCAATCATCCGAGTGAAGAATTGCCATCATCCTATATGCGAATACAAGATGCCATTTGATACACGACTGCAAAGTATTTCGAATAATTTCAAGTTTGCCTGCTAAAGTGTTTATCACCATAATGAAACACATTATAGATATCATAGAAAAACAAAACAATAGAAATCATACAAAAAACAAAATCAAATATTTACATTTTTTATGGTATAGAAATATCAAAAGGTTAGAATGAGAACAATATACAAAATCTATATATATAAAATTGAAAGTATGTGAGTTTGTCGTTTATGCTTTAATAAACCATTCATCCAATCATCTGAAACTTTGGGAAGTTGTTGTGTGCACTTGCGCATAGGCAAGTTTTTTTTTGAATGGAACCCCAGGGCCATAATAATTATCTTAAGAGGTTCTGCCTAAATGTTGATAGTAATTTAATTTGATTTTTCTTTAAATATCGTTTTATACGGTTAGATTCCTTTGATCAATTTTTTTTGTTAAACATAATTTAATGAAATTGAAAAATAAAAGTATAATCTGAAACAGTTACATTTGTATATCAAAACTATATGTATTTGAATTGAATTAAACACAAAATGATGTTACATATTTTATCATCTACACTAAATATGTTATTGGTTTGCAATTGTATGTAATACATGTTTCTTCAACTAAGAAAGATAGTTGATAACAACGATTAAAAGCTCAAAATTACGAAATGGGATTCGCACAAATACTATACAAAAAGCATAGCTTATGTATAATCAAACATGGATAGCAATTATGAAAAACAAACTAATTAAACATGTGACCCTTAGCCGGCAACACGTTTGCAATAGTGATTTGCAAACAGTTACAATGCATTAATACCAATGAATGAATAATATCTGCCCGCCCGCAGGAACATATGTTATATTTAAAATTTTGGATCTATGGATGTGACAAAGCCGCGTACTTTAGTACCTGCTATTAGCAAATCAGTTAACGTGAGATATCGCATACTACTGACAATGGCAGTAAGATATCACTTATATTAAGGGGATAAGTGATATTTTAGGGGTGCTGGCGGATGTTCTTTTTTCAATCAACGATGGGTACTATAGTTATGGAATATTCTTTGACGATAACGCTCTATTTTTTTTAAATAAAATGTGTTGGGTAGTAGGAATTACAATGTGTGTCACAACAACACATAAGAACCGTTTAAGAAAAAAGTGCCATAACAACATGCTTTCTAAGGTGTTGATGGACGTAATTTTTTTAGTTTTTAAAAGAACGAACTTTTTGATTGCTCGAACAAATGAGCTTCCATATAACTTTTATACAGGGTGAGTTTTTTAAAAAATGCCAGGCTTTTATCTCGAGAACCATGCTAGATGGGACAAAATAACTCGAGGTAATATTTGTTAAGCGTCAAGGGGAACGTCCAATAGTAATACTGAATGACCTTGAAACTCATAAGTATTGGAGATATATGCCAAAATAGGTTTTTTTTAAATTAGAACCTATACATTTAATATTTGTTTTTAATTAAGTAGATCAAACTACACACTTTTTGTCTACAAAATTTTTTGTAAAGTGTACGATTTTGTAGATATGATGAAAATTGATTTGCACTAAAGCAAACGTGTCTTCGCTAAGTTCTTCAGAAAAAAAATAAAATTTCGATAAATTAAAAAAAAAACAAAGAAAATCATTCATTAATTTAAATATTATTGCATCGTGGTCTACTGCGTGAAATTGATTTTCGTTGTTTTTTTTTGATATATTGAAATTTTATTTTTTTTCTGAAGAACTTAGCGAAGACACGTTTGCTTAGTGCAAATCAATTTTCATCATATCTACAAAATTGTACACTTTACAAAAAAAATTTGTAGGCAAAAAGTGTGTAGTTTGATTTATTTAATTAAAAAAAAATATTAAATGTATAGGTTCTAATTTAAAAAAAAACTATTTTGGCATATATCTCGAATACTTATGAGTTTCAAGGTCATTCAATATTACCATAGGACCTCCCTCTCGACGCTCAACAAATATTACCTCGGGTTATTTTGTCCCATCTAGGATGGTTCTCGGGATAAAAGCCTGGCATTTTTTAAAAAACTCACCCTGCTTGAGGTAAACAATGCGTTACATGATCTTGATATATGCTTCTAGCACTAGGATAATTAGGAACCTAATTTTAGCTTTGTTCCTGCAAATTTCAAAAAATAAATATATTATTTTCATTTCCTCCATCCTATCATGAAATATTGCCCCATGTCGTACATTATTATGTGAAAGGATTTATTATTAAGTTTTCCATTCTTTAAGAAGAATATAAAAATAAAAAAATTGCGTCCATCAACGTCTTAAAAAGCATTATGTTGTAGAACCTATGTCTTAAAAGGTGTTTATGTGTTTTTGTGACACATATTGTAATTCCAAATATGTCACATATTTTGAAATTGCACAAACTTTTTTGAACTTCTGTGAAAAAGATGATGAACAATGTCATTGAAGCTACAGTTTTGAGTGGAAAATTCGAAGAGGAAGATGTACTTTTGCCACAACAGACATGCCACATATTTCAATGATCCCAACAGATTCAAACGTTTAGTTTCCAGTTCAACTTGCTTTTGCAATTACCATCAACAAAGCACACGGACAGTTTCTGCAAGCATGTGGACTAGATATGGAGAATCCGTTCTTCTCACATGGAAAAATGTATGTGGCTGGCGCAATAGGAAAACCATCTGATTTATTCGTGTATGCACCAGATAGAAAAACAAAAATATAGTGTACCCACAAGTACTCGAATAAATAAATATAATTAAAACGACATTTTGAAATTCGTTCCATATTAAAATAAATAAGTTGCAATAAAAATGACACAATGTAAATTGAATGTTATCTTTACGAGTTTTCTCGAGTTTTCTTTCTTATGAGGTAGCGGCAATATGCGACCGATGTTAAATAAACAAAACTGTTACGCTATTTGGTGTAAAAAATAAAATTTTGAGAGACTCTGTGAGTGATTAAGATCAAAGTAATTATTGTAATTCACTTGATTTTTGCAATTTGACAGCATTTTTCATTTTCTCTTAGAAAAACTTCTTTAGAACAGTTTTTGTGTGTTTCGTGTCGGAGACAAATACAAAGCAGGAGCACTGTGAACATTTGTGAATCTGTTTTTGTTCTGTATAATGTTCTATATAGAGATGAGTGATGACACACCTCTACTAATCCAACAAGCCATTTAAATTTTTTTATAGCTTACTATAAAACTTATTTGATCGCCAATTTTTCATATATCGAACTGATCAGCTAGAGTACTGATTATTTTTCATTTATATTTTTAAAAAGAAAAACTATAAATTACGTTATCATTTCTCATTCCCAGTTTTTGAAATCATTGCTACTACGTCAACAAAATGTCTGTGCACAAACTTTATTTATAAGCGTACCAAAGCACGCCGGGTCCTGCTAGTATGAAATAAAAATTTAACGGAAAATATTAATATGTATTCTATATTCTATATGTATTGTTCTCGTTTTAACCTTTTGATACTTATTACTATACCAACAAATGTTAAGATTTGATTTTTTTAGGGGAATATTTAATAAACTAAAGAACTGTTGTAGAATGTAACGATCTTTACATTCTACAACAAGTTAGAGAATGTATAACATTGCAATGGAAAGCACACATGGAAAGCATATATTCTTTAGCAGTCGTGGATAAAATATTTTTAGCGAACAAATATTTTGATGTTCGTGGTTAAAGTTGTTTGATAATTTGTGATTCGGTTGTTAATATAAATATATCTTTGGAGAGATATGTGTGTTAAAAACGATTTATTAATGTTATTTTTCGACTTTATTTAATATTATTCTACCGTAGTAAAAACAAATAATATATATTTAAATTTAAAAAGTCCAAGCGGTACGTATATCCGCTAGAAATAGGTAGATTTCGAGATCAGACAGTTTTGTGTGCCAGTAGAATCTGATGTATCAGATAAGTTTAAACAACACAAACTAATTGAAAACAGATATCGAACAAATTTTAAAAAGAAAATTAGCTACATATATATGCAAAACTATATCTATCCAATTTTGCAAAAAAATATTAATTTTTTCTATTCAAACCTTTTTATTTTTTTTTCATTGACTGTTATAAGGTTTTTGGAAATTGTAGTTATGGATTGTTGCAAACTTTTTTGTTGAAGCCAACAAGTCAAAAACCTCTAGCTGCAGAGGTTTATATTTATAAGAAACAGATTAAAATGTTTCCACAGGTTTTTAAAAATATTAGTATCCAAACGACCGTTATAACGGATTAAAAAAACGAATTTTTTTTCTGGTATAAAGCCTCTAGTTATTTAACCATGTGTCAGATTTTTCTGATTTGTGAACTTGTCCAAGATATTATATTAATAAAACACACATGTTAACAGAAGGTTTTTTGATCTGGCTCCACAAATGCGACCGTGAGAGTGCCGGTTGATTCAAACGCATTTTGTGTTAAACAAGCTTTTTTGTTGGAGCTGCTCACTCAGAAACCTCCAACTGCAGAGGTCTTTTTTTTGAAAGAAACTGATTAAAAAGTTTTCAAAAATCCTAAATTTATGAAGTTTTTAAAAATATTAGAATCTAAACGGCCGTTATAACGGATCTAAAAAACAGAGTTTTTTTCTAGTATAAAGCCTCTAGTTCCTTAACCATGTGTTGGATTTCGCTGATTTACGAACTTGTCCAATATATTAATAAAACGCACATTTTTGAAAAAGGTTTTTTGATCTGGCTTTACAAATGCGACCGTGAGAGTGCCGGTTGTTTAAAAAAAAAAAACTTTTTTTGCAAACTTTTTTGTTGGAGCCTCTCACTCAGGAGTCTCTAACTGCAGAGGTCTATTTTTAAAACGAATTGATAAAAAAGATTCCACAAATTTTAAATTTGTTAAAGTTTTTAAAATATTAGTATCCAAACGGTTTTAAAAAATCAATTTCTTTTAGAAAAAAAGCTCTAGTTCTTTAACCACGTGTCGGATTTTGCTGATTCACGAACATGTCCGAGATATTAATAGCACACACATGTTCAGAAAATTTTTTTGATCTAACTCAACAAATGCGACCGTGAGAGTGCCGGTCGTTTTCGTTATATCTCATATCGTTTATATATATATATATATATATATATATATATATATATATATATATATATATATATATATATATATATATATATATATATATATATATATATATATATATATATATATATATATATATATATATATATATATATATATATATATATATATATATATATATATATATATATATATATATATATATATACTAGCAGGACCCGGCGTGCTTTGCTACGCTTATAAATAAAGTTTGTGCACAGACATTTTGTTGACGTAGTAGCAATGATTTCAAAAAGTGGGAATGAGAAATGATAACGTAATTTATAATTTTTCTTTTTAAAAATATAAATGAAAAATAATCAGTACTCTAGCTGATCAGTTCGGATATATGAAAAATTGGCGATCAAATAAGTTTTCGAGTAAGCTAGAAAAAAAATTTAAATGGCTTGTTGAGTTAGTAGAGGTGTGTCATCACTCATCTCTATATAGAACATTATTCAGAACAAAAATTGACTCACAAATGTTCACAGTGCTCATGCATTGTATTTGTACCCGACACGAAACACCCAAAAACTGTTCTAAAGAAGTTTTTCTGAGAGAAAATGAAAAATGCAGTCAAACTGCAAAAATCAAGTAAATTATAATATTTACTTTGATCTTAATCACTCAGAAAATCTCTCAAAATTTTATTTTTTACACCAAATAGCGTAAAAGTTTTGTTTATTTAACATCGGTCGCATATTGCGCTATCGCATAAGAACGAATATTCGAGAAAACTCGTAAAGATAACATTCAATTAACATTGGGTCATTTTTATTGCAACTTATTTATTTTAATATGGAACGAATTTCAAAATGTCGTTTTAATTATATTTATTTATTCGAGTACTTGTGGGTACACTATATTTTTTGTTTTTCCGTCTGGTGCGTACACGAATAAATCAGAAGGTTTTCCTAACGCGCCAACCACATATAGTTGTCCATGTCCATGTGAGAAGAGAGGATTTTCCATATCTAGTCCACATACTTGCAGTAACTGTCCGTGTGCTTTGTTGATGGTAATTGCAAAAGCGAGTTGCACTGGAAACTAAACGTTTGAATCTGTTGGGATCATTGAAATATGTGGCCTGTCTGTCGTGGCATCACTACATCTTCCTCTTCGAATTTTCTACTCAAAATTGTAGCTTCAATGACATTTTTTATCATCTTTTTAACCGAAATTCAAAAAAGTTTGTGCAATTTCAAAATATGTGACGTATTTGAAATTACAATATGTGTCACAACAACACATATAAAACTTTTAAGACCTAGGTTCTACAACATAATGCTTTTTAAGACGTTGATGGACGCAATTTTTTTTATTTTTATATTCTTCTTAAAGAATGGAAAACTTAATAATAAATCCTTTCACATAATAATGTACGACATGGGGCAATATTTCATGATAGGATGGAGGAAATGAAAATAATATACTTTTTTTTCAAATTTGCAGGAACAAAGCTAAAATTAGGTTCCTAATTATCCTAGTGCTAGAAGCATATATCAAGATCATGTAACGCATTGTTTACCTCAAGCCAGCATATATAATAGTTATATGGAAGCTCATTTGTTCGAGCAAACAAAAAGTTAATTCTTTTAAAAAATAAAAAAATTACGTCCATCAACACCTTAGAAAGGATGTTGTTATGGGACTTTTTTCTTAAACGGTTCTTATGTGTTGTTGTGACACACGTTGTAATTCCTACTACCCAACACATTTTATTTAAAAAAAATAGAGCGTTATCGTCAAAGAATATTCCATAACTAAGACTAAGGGTACTATCGTTGATTGAAAAAAGAACATCCGCCAGCACTTGTAAAATATCACATATCCCTTTACTATAAGTGATGTCTTACTGTTATTGTCAGTAGTATACGATATCTCACGTTAACTGATTTGCCAATAGCAGGCACGCGGCTTTGTCATATCCATAGATACAAAATTTTAAATATTACATATGTTCCTGCGGGGGGGCAGATATTATAAATTCATTAGTATTGTTACGTTTTTCCAAACTTCCTTCGAATTGGCCTAACTCACAATTCGATAAACGCAATTCCCAATCTCTTTCTGAGTTCGATCACTGATTAGTAAGCAAACACACCAGGTTTTATTAAGTATTCAACACCTTAACTGTTCCACAACAACAGGAAAACAATACAGCAAACAATATTCCCAACTAGAATATTCTTCCAACAGCTTCGAAACTCCAACGGTTTATTGTAGAAATTTCCAATTCACAACGTTCAAAATAATACACAAAATATTTCTATTTAATAACACTTATAACTTTATTTACAAAAACTTTACACAAAAACTAATTTAAAGATCACTTTTATAATTTTTAACTTCACAATCGCAGGTTTAAAATAAACTAATTAAAAACTACAAGAAACAATTTCCTTATATACCTTCTGCTTAATCTCTAGAAATTTCTAGGTAACTTTTTAGAAACCTTGAGAAAATATTAGAATATTCGATTATTTTACGTTACGTTGATTTGATTTATAAAATCATAAAACAAATAGACCTTAATTCTAAGAACATGTACAACAACAACAACACTATTTCATTCTCTTTCTGTTAAGTTTTGTTGATTTTATTTTCCTGGAAGTGACCGTAATCGTTTAGATCTTTCTGTAATCGTCTAGATTTTTCTGCAATCGTAACAATACCCTCCACTTAAGCCTGTTCGTCCCGAACAGGATCTAGCTCTCCTTTGTATAAGGCCAATCTTTCCAAATGTACTACTTTCGCTTTGCCTCGATGGCCTTTCTTAATTCTATAAACTACGTCATTCAACTTCGTTATAATGTTGTAAGGTCCTTCCCATGCAGCTTGCAGTTTTGGTGATAACCCTCGTTTTCGTTGTGGGTTGTGTAGCCATACTAATACTCCTTCTTCGAAACCTTTATTATTAGATCGCATATCATATCGGGCTTTCATTTTATCACTGGTCAGTTGTATCTTCTGCCGAACAAGATTGTGAATATCCTCAAGGTTCTTCCTGATTCGGTTGACGTATTCTTGCGCAGACAATGATGTTGATGGTACCGCTCCAAATTTGAGGTCACCAGGAAGTCTTAAATCACTTCCAAAAATAGTTTGAGCTGGTGTCATGGTCGTGGTGTCATGAGCTGCTGATCTGTATGCCATCAAAAATAAAGGAATGTGTTGATCCCAGTTACGTTGATTCTTACTGACCACTTTAGCTAGAAATTCCTCCAAAGTAGCATTGAATCTCTCAACCATCCCATCTGACTGTGGGTGTGAAGCTGTCGTCCTCGTTTTGTTAATCCCCAGCATTTGACAAATTTCCTGGAATACAGCTGACTCGAAGTTCCGTCCCTGATCGGTGTGGATCTCCATAGGAACTCCATAGCGGCTAATCCAATTATTTATCACAGCTTCAGCGATTGTGGTTGCTTCCTGGTTGGGAATCGCACACACTTCCGGCCACTTACTGAAGTAGTCCATGATCACAAGCACATATTTATTCTGATTATCAGTTGTTGGAAATGGTCCCGCTACATCCATTCCGATCCTTTCAAATGGAGCACCTACATTGTATTGCTTCATTTTTCCATGACTTCTTCGTACGGGTTCTTTCACCGCCGCACATTTATCGCATTTTTGACACCACTCCACAATTGATTGCCGAGTCCCCGCCCAATAAAACCGTTGCGTATTTTTGCAAGAGTTTTGTTGATCCCAAGATGACCTCCACTCGTTCCTTCGTGATACTCCCTTAGTACTGCTTCTATTTTCCTTTTTGGTACCACTGTAAGGGATTGCTTTATCTTGCCATCTGAGTTTTCCCATACTCTCTTTAAACATCCATCCTCTAACTGGAGACTGTCCCATTGCGCCCAGTACGCCTTCAAAGTTGGAGTTTTATCAGAAATTTCTCCCCATACTGGTTTGCAGCCCTTTTCCTTGAACTCGATGATGGGTGCAAGATCCGGATCTTCTAATTGATCTCTCCTTAGGGCTTCAGCAGTCCATTCATCGTCAGGTAGCACTTGTAGTAATCGGACATCGATGATGTTCTCCTTATTTTCTTGACGACTGCAATGCTTGCATTCAACTTGACAGGGTCGTCTCGATAATGCATCAGCGTTCCCATGTGCAGTACCCTTTCGATGTTCAATGTCCAAATCGTACGCCTGCAACCGTTCGATCCAACGTGCTACTTGTCCCTCTGGATTTTTGAACTGGAGTAACCACCTTAACGCACCATGGTCAGTTCGGAGATGAAATTTCTGTCCATACAAGTATTTATGGAAATGTTTGACGGATTCCACAATAGCCAATAATTCCTTTCGAGTTACACAATAATTCCGCTCCGGCTTGGATAGCATTTTCGAGAAATAAGCTATCACCTTTTCCTGACCATCTATTTTCTGCGACAAGACTCCTCCTATACCTTCATTACTGGCATCAGTATCCAAAATAAACTGAACATTTGGTATAGGATAGAACAGAATTGGAGCCGTACATAGTCTCTTTCGGAGCTCCACAAATGCTTGTTCTTGAGGTTGATTCCATTCAAATGCCTTTTCTTTTCTGGTTAACTCATGCAGACTTTT
Source organism: Diogma glabrata (assembly GCA_963693315.1). NCBI lineage: Eukaryota > Metazoa > Arthropoda > Insecta > Diptera > Cylindrotomidae > Diogma > Diogma glabrata. The sequence goes on along the minus strand of OY856188.1, from coordinate 88,164,442 downwards.
GGCAACGTTGGCGAATCCTGGCACAAACCGTCTGTAATATGTGCACAATCCAAGGAAGCTTCGTAGTTCATGTAGATTCTTTGGTCTTGGCCAGTTCATAACTGCTGCAATCTTGTCAGAATCTGTATGAATTCCCATTGCCGTAACCTTGTGTCCCAAATATTTTACTTCTTCCTTGAAAAGTGAACACTTTTTGGGACTTAACTTTAAACCGGCTGCTTCCAACCTTTCCAGTACCTCCGCCAAGTTCCTCAAGTGATCATCAAAGTCTTTGCCCATGACGATGATGTCATCCAAATATACAAGGCATGTTTTCCAGTGCAAGCCTTTAAGTACCCGTTCCATTAATCTCTCGAAAGCTGCGGGAGCGTTGCATAACCCAAATGGCATGACATTAAATTGCCATAGTCCATTACCTACACTGAACGCCGTTTTCTCCCGATCTTCCTCTGCAACTTCCACCTGCCAGTAACCACTCTGCAGATCCAGTGTTGAAAACAATCTTGAACCCGATAATGTATCTAGTGTATCATCAATCCTAGGCAATGGGTAGCTATCCTTCTTCGTAACTATGTTTAGTTTCCTGTAGTCAACACAAAATCTCAAGCTCCCATCTTTCTTGCCAACCAACACCACAGGTGAGCTCCAGGGACTGTCTGAAAGCTCAATTACACCAGCTTCTTTCATATCTCTTACCATTTTATCAGCTTCCTCTCTTTTAGCCAATGGTAATCTCCTTGGTGCTTGACGTATCGGCTTTTCTGCTCCGGTATCAATACGATGTTTCACCATATTGGTTCTGCCATTTCCTTCATGTGAACTGCAGAATACAGACTTGTGTTGCTCCAACAATTGACGTACTGCTTTCTTCTGCTCTTCTGAAAGCCCTTCTGTCCATTTCTGCACAAGTTGTTCCATTTCTGCCTTTTGTTGTTTTGTGTTGACCGAGCAATTGATGTTTTTCTGCTCGCACTTTATTATTTTAGCTACCTCTTCACATTGTCCTATGATTGATCCTTTCTTCATTGTTTTCTGGGTATCTGACAGATTTAAAACTCTTACTGGTATTTTGTAATCAGCATCCGATCTAACTAAGGTTTTCCCTATAACGACTTCTTTACAATTTTGATGTTCTTCTTTGTTGGCCTCCACAACCCACAACCTGGGTGACCCAGAACCTCCTTCCAATTTTCCCCAAATGATTGTTTCTGATTGGGGTGGCAGCTTTTCTCTGTGATCCAATGTTATTCGACGGACACAATTTGAATCTTCACCAATAAACTGGAGTGGCAACTCAACATTTCCGTACGTGAGTCCTTTGTCAGCATCAATAACGAATCCATTTGGCCTCATGAAGTCCATTCCCAGGATGACTTCATCCACAATGTCAGCTACAACCACTTCACGTTGAAAGTGAGTATTCCCGATTTCAAAGTTGACCACTTTCTTTCCTTTAATACTTGCACTTTCGCCAGTAGCTGTCTGCATCCGGTATCTCCCTGCTGGTTTTAGTTTCCCTTTCACAATATCAGTGCGGACAATTGTATTTGTTGCTCCCGTATCTAACGTGATGACACAACTTTTTCCATCAATATGAGCCCTAACAGTAAGGCTGTCACCTCCCCTTGTCGATCTCGAAACATGGATGAAGGTTATGGGGCAATCGGTTGTGGGAGCCAGCCTACGCCCCTTTAGGCTGCCTCGTTGTAGTTTAACTGATGCGGCGATGCTCCATCGTCTTCCCTAGCTTGCTGCACCCGTTCTTCTGCTGGACGTCGCTGCATAGGCGATGCTGATCTTGTTCGTTTCCTTCTCACATCTCTGCATTCCCTCGAAATATGGCCCAACTTGCCACATAACCAGCATCATATTCTATCACTTCTGACACTCTCTCGTGGTCTTGACTTGTAGTTGTTTTCATCAGCCAACTCCACCCGGCGTATTTTAATTGATGGTTTAATAATTGCTTGCGCAGTTTCATTTGTTAAGGCATAAGCAATAGTTTCTGCGAATGTTGCTTTTGGCGACAACATTACTGCTTTTCGTGTTTCTGGATCACGAATACCATCAGTAAACGCCTCGATCTTCATTTTCTCCATAAAATTCGGTGGAGTATTCGAGTGTGCCAAATGTACAAGGCGTTCTACTGCCGAAGAATAGTCCTGAATGCTTTCTCCATTCCGTTGCAAGCGACCCTTTAACTCGATCCGGTATAACTCCTTTTTGTGGTCGCTGCCATATTTTCGTTCCAACGCATTCATCACTTTAGCATAACTTTTGCGATCGTTTTCTGGTACTGCCTGTAATGCTTCAGCTGCTTCCCCTTTAAGTGCAACTATCAATGCAGCAAGACGATTTTCGGCGTTCCAAACATTTTGATCTGCTGAGGTCTCGAACTGGAACTTGAAGATGCCGAAAGATGTGGTACCGTCATACGATGGTGGTTTCAATTTAATATTTGCTATCTGTTGTACCACCTGTGAAGTAACTTTAGCTGTTTCAACATCCTGTAACCTTTTCTCAAAATCGTCAACTTTAGTTACGACCTTATTTAAATCACGCTCAAATTCCAGCATTTCTGTTTGAATTTTCTCAACTTTAACATCGAATGCCGTTGACATTTGTAGAAGTTTCTCGTCCAAGTGTTGATTTATGCTAATATTCAACTCATTTATTTGCTGGTTCATCTCATCTTTATTTGCAGCAAGAGTTGCAGTAATCTCTTCTTTATTAACAGCAATGTTATTGTTGACTGTTTCCAGCTGTTGATTGATGTTGCTACTGATTTCTTCCTTAGTAGCAGCCATTTGTTGGTTGATGTTGCAACTAATTTCTTCCTTAGTAGCAGCCATTTGTTGATTGATGTTGCTGCTTTGTTGATCAAATTTTTGATTGAGTTCGTCTTTATTGGCAACCATATTAGCGTTTACAACATCCAGTTTTTGATTCAAATTTAAATGTATTTGTTGCATCATAGCCATTAACTGCGTAAAATCGCAGTTTCCAGATGGCAATGTTGTTGTTGTTTCTGCAACAAAACTTTTCTCCTCATCAGCTGCCACTAGATCATTAATTGTACTAATCACTCCAAACTGGTAGCTTTCCACGTCCATTCCATTGGCTTCCATACCTTGTCGAAGCCGTAGCATTAATTCAGTTTTGTTTCCACTTGTTGACAATCCACGTTGTTCTAGTTCTTTCTTTAACTCAAGAACTTTCAAATCACTTAATAAAACCATTATTAACAGCTAACTAATCCGCCGATGTCACCAATGTTACGTTTTTCCAAACTTCCTTCGAATTGGCCTAACTCACAATTCGATAAACGCAATTCCCAATCTCTTTCTGAGTTCGATCACTGATTAGTAAGCAAACACACCAGGTTTTATTAAGTATTCAACACCTTAACTGTTCCACAACAACAGGAAAACAATACAGCAAACAATATTCCCAACTAGAATATTCTTCCAACAGCTTCGAAACTCCAACGGTTTATTGTAGAAATTTCCAATTCACAACGTTCAAAATAATACACAAAATATTTCTATTTAATAACACTTATAACTTTATTTACAAAAACTTTACACAAAAACTAATTTAAAGATCACTTTTATAATTTTTAACTTCACAATCGCAGATTTAAAATAAACTAATTAAAAACTACAAGAAACAATTTCCTTATATACCTTCTGCTTAATCTCTAGAAATTTCTGGGTAACTTTTTAGAAACCTTGAGAAAATATTAGAATATTCGATTATTTTACGTTACGTTGATTTGATTTATAAAATCATAAAACAAATAGACCTTAATTCTAAGAACATGTACAACAACAACAACACTATTTCATTCACTTTCTGTTGTGTTTTGTTGATTTTATTTTCCTGGAAGTGACCGTAATCGTTTAGATCTTTCTGTAATCGTCTAGATTTTTCTGCAATCGTAACAGTATTAATGCATTGTAACTGTTTGCAAATCACTATTGCAAACGTGTTGCCGGCTAAGGGCCACATGTTTAATTAGTTTGTTTATCATAATTGCTATCCATGTTTGATTATACATAAGCTATGCTTTTTGTATAGTATTTGTGCGAATTCCATTTCGTAATTTTGAGCTTTAAATCGTTGTTATCAACTATCTTTCTTAGTTGAAGAAAGATTTATTACATGTAATTGCAAACCACTAATATATTTAGTGAAGATGATAAAATATGTAACATCATTATGTATTTAATTCAAATACATATAGTTTTGATATACAAATGTAATTGTTTCAGATTATACTTTCATTTTTCAATTTCATTAAATTATGTTCAACCAAAAAAATTGATCAAAGGAATCTAACCGTATAAAACGATATTTAAAGAAAAATCAAATTAAATTTTTATCAACATTTAGGCAGAACCCCTTAAGATGATTATAATGGCCCTGGGGTTCCATTCAAAATAAAAATTTGCCTGTTACCTATGCGTAAGTATTCACAACAACTTCCGAAAGTTTCATGATGATCGGCTGAATGGTTTATTAATGCATAAACGACAAACATACATACTTTCAATTTTATATATATATATATATATATATATATATATATATATATATATATATATATATATATATATATATATATATATATATATATATATATATATATATATATATATATATATATATATATATATATATATATATTTATATATATATATATATATATATATATATATATATATATAATATATATATATATATATATATATATATATATATATATATATATATAGATATTTATATATATATATATATATATATATATATATATATATATATATATATATATATATATATATATATATATATACATATATATATGTATATATATATATATATATATATATATATATATATATATATATATATATATATATATATATATATATATATATATATATATATATATATATATATATATATATATATATATATATTTATATATATATATATATATATATATATATATATATATATATATATATATATATATATATATATATATATATATATATATATATATATATATATATATATATATATATATATATATATATATATATATATATATATATATATATATATATATATATATATATATATATATATATATATATATATATATATATATATATATATATATATATATGGGGCATTTCACGTCAACTAAGTGTGAAAAAAAAAAATTTGTTCCTCAAAATTTGGGAATAGGTAGTACTTTATGAGAAAACAATTATCAAATTTTTTCAGATTTTTTGATTCACACCATGGCCGTCAGTGGCGCTCTCAAAATTCGATTTTTTGCTTCGATCACAAACTTGTGAATTTTCTAGGAAAATGGGTGCGACTGAAAAAAAAATGGAATAATATGATTTTGTTAGAATTTTGACCATAGATTACGATAAAAATATTTTCAAAATTTTTTGGAGTAGTTTTCACCCTAATTTTAAGGGTTAAAATTTTAAAACCGAGATTTCGAGAAATATGTCACGATTTTTCTTCAATTTTTTTTTTTTAATTTCTTCTTTCTTTTATCTGCTTTCGATTAATTATTGTTTGGTGATGGGCATCGACCAGGAACTTCCCAAAAAAAGACCCAAAGGTACAAAAATGTGGTTTTAACGTATTTTCTCATTCTGTGAGATAATTAACGAAAAAAAACAGAATATTCTTAGATTGTTTGGGTTGTTGATTACGAATCTTAAGTTAAATTTAAAAAAAAAACAAAATGGTGGATCAAATATGGCGGCTAACTTTTCTAAAATTATCCAATTTTGAAATTTAAAAAATACTTTCGTATTCTACTTAAAATTCTAAGACAAAAGTATTTACGATAATTTTTTGTTAAGATCTACCGTTATCGAGATAAAAATTCATAAAGTTTGAATATTGATAATATACGTATTTACTATTTAACGTTTAATTTATTCGTTTTTAGCAGGGCTTAGAATTTGATTCTAAGAACTAATCAACATCTTTTAGGTTCTTAAAGTCTGTTAGGACGAATCTGATGTCAGGTTTACGAAACTAAAAATGGCGGCTCTAATATAACAGCCATCTTTTCGAATATCGCTAAATTTTGAAATTCAAAAAATACTATCAGTTCTAATATCATATGGTTTTATTTATTTATTTATTAATATAGTAATCTTATGAAAAATACTACATATAGCCTTCTACTAATTTAGAATTCATGAACAAATTAGAATTATGCAATTCACATATGTGGGTAATTCTTTTATAAACCGAACACCTTTCTGACCGATCCATTTTTGATTTCCTGAAATTTTTTTTCGAGATTTTTTATCGAAAAAAAAAAATATACGTGTTCGAGGATTTTTTTTTTCGGAAAATAGAGCTCTTCTAAATTTCGAGAATTTCGTCTTGAAGACTTATTTTCAGAAATTCATAACTTCGGTTGTATAGAAGATAAAGCTTCTTCTTTTTTTTATTTGAAAATTCAAGATAGAGTTTATTAAAAATAAATATTTTCAACTAAAGTTATTAACAAATTCTTATTGTTATAAACAAATAAAATATTAAAATTAAATTAAACCCATGAAATTAGTTTTAAATATAATCATCGTATTCAACGTTCAAATTCCTATAAAAAAAGTATTTTTTTTTAATGGAGAAATGATATTTACTGTTAGAAATAAATTAATTTATCGAGCGCGGGACGACAAAAAAATCCATATATGGGTCATTCTTTTACATACCGAACATATTAGGACAAAATGTGACTAAAACATTTTTGATTCAGCTGAAAATTTTTTTACGGGTTCTATATAAACATAACAATATACCTGTTTGAAGATTTTTTCTTTTTTTTTTTAGGGGAAATAGAGCGGTTTTTCGAGAATTTTGTAATTTTTGGCTTGGAGACTTGTTTTCAAAGAATCATAACTTCGGTTCTGGTAGAGATATACACTTTTTGTCTGTTTTATTTTAAAGAGTAGAGATGCAATTTAAAAAAAACTGTTATTTATAAAAATTATTAACAAATTCCTATTGTTATAAACAAATAAAATTTTAAATCAATTTTTAGACATTATCTAAAATAAATAAAGAGTGTTTAGTGTAATCATCGTATTCTACATTCAATTTTCAATAAGAAACGTTTATTTAATTAATGAAGCATAGTAGATTCTGGTATGAGCTTAGAATGAAGGCAATTCTTCACGAGGATAAAGTTTCCCGAAACGAGCGTAGCGAGTGGAGGGAATCATCCGAGTGAAGAATTGCCATCATCCTAAGCGAATACAAGATGCTATTTTATCCATGACGTCAACATATTTCGTTTTATTTCCAGTTTTCCTGTAAAAGTTTCTATCGCCATATTGAAATACATTCATCAAAGATAGCATCGAAAAAAAAACAAGATTGTTTATTTTATATTTTTACATGTATTTCTATAGAACTGTTAAAGAATTTAATCAGATTCACTAGTTGTGGAATGACTACAATTACAATGAAAGATATACGCATGGAATGCATATATTCTTTAGTAGTCGTGGATAAATGAGTTTTACTGTTACAAATAAGTTAATTTTTTCCAGCGCCGGACGACAAAAATTTATAAAATTTTTTATCGTCTCGCGCTCGATAAATTAGTTTATTTCTAACAATAAAACTCATTTCTCCATTAATTAAATATGTATATACGTTTCTTATTGAATTTATTTTTAAAAAATTCTATTTTGAACTTTCAAATAAGAAAAAGAAGAAGCTTCTACCTTCTATACAACCGAAGTTATGAATTTTTGAAAATAAGTCTTCAAGCCAAAAATCACGAAATTCTCGAAATTTAGAACAGTTCTATTTTCCAAAAAAAAAAAAAATCCTCGAACACGTATATCTTTTTTTTTGATAAAAAATCTCGAAAAAAATTTCAGCGAAATCAAAAATGGGTCAGTCAGAAAGGTGTTCGGTTTATAAAAGAATTACCCACATATGTGAACTGCATAATTCTAATTTGTTCATGAATTCTAAATTAGTAGAAGGCTATATGTAGTATTTTTCATAAGATTACTATATTAATAAATAAATAAATAAAACCATATGATTAGAACTGAAAGTATTTTTTGAATTTCAAAATTTAGCGATATTCGAAAAGATGACCGTTATATTAGAGCCGCCATTTTTATTTTTGAAAATCTGACATCAGATTCATCGTAACCGACTTTAAGAACCTAAAAGATGTTGATTAGTTCTTAGAATCAAATTCTAAGCCCAGCTAAAAACGAATAAATTAAACGTTAAATAGTAAATACGTATATTATCAATATTCAAACTTTATGAATTTTTATCTCGATAACGGCAGATCTTAACAAAAAATTATCGTAAATACTTTCGTCTTAGAATTTTAAGTAGAATACGAAAGTATTTTTTAAATTTCAAAATTGGATAATTTTAGAAAAGTTAGCCGCCATATTTGATCCGCCATTTTGTTTTTTTTTTAATTTAACTTAAGATTCGTAATCAACAACTCGAACAATCTAAGAACATATTATTTTTTTTTCGTTTATTATCTCACAGAATGAGAAAATACGCTAAAACCTCATTTTTTCACCTTTGGGTCTTTTTTTTGGGCAGTTTCTGGTCGATGCCCATCACCAAACAATAATTAATCGAAAGGAGATAACAGAATGAAGAAATAAAAAAAAAAAATTTGAAAAAAAATCGTGACATATTTCTCGAAATCTCGGTTTTAAAATTTTAACCCTTAAAATAAGGGTGAAAACTACCCCAAAAAATTTTGAAAATATTTTAATCGTAATCTATGGTCAAAATTCTAACAAAATCATATTATTCCATTTTTTTTTCAGTCGCACCCATTTTCCTAGAAAATTCACAAGTTTGTGATCGAAGCAAAAAATCGAATTTTGAGAGCGCCACTGACGGCCATGGTGTGAATCAAAAAATCTGAAAAAATTTGATAATTGTTTTCTCATAAAGTACTACCTATTCCCAAATTTTGAGGAACAAATTTTTTTTTTTCACACTTAGTTGACGTGAAATGCCCCATATATATATATATATATATATATATTGTTACGTTTTTCACACCTTACTTCGAATTGGCCTAACTCACAATTCGATAAACGCAATTCCCAATCTCTTCTGAGTTCGATCACTGATTAGTAAGTATAAACACCAGGTTTTATTAAGTATTCAACAACTTAATTGTTCCACAACAATAGAAAAACAATACAGCAAACAATATTCCTAACTAGAATATTCTTTCAACAGCTTCAGAAACTCCAACGGTTGATTGTAGAAATTTCCAGTTCACAACGTTGAAAATAATACACAAAATATTTCTACTCAATAACACTTATAACTTTATTCACTAATTTAAAGATCACTTTTATAATTTTAACTTCACAATCGCAGGTTTAAAATAAAACTAATTAAAAACTACAAAAGGTATTTTTCTTATATACCTTCTGCAATACTTCTAGATAATTCGACATCACTTTCCAGAAACCTTGAGAAAATATTAGAATACTCGATTATTTTACGTTATGTTGATTTGATTCATAAAATCGTTTATGTTGACCCTATTTCTAAGAAAAGACAACAACAACAATATTCATTTCATTCACTTTCTGTTGTGTTTTGTTGATTTTATTTTCCTGGAAGTAACCGTAATCGTCTAGATCTTTCTGTAATCGTTTAGATTTTTCTGTACTCGTAACATTACCCTCCACTTAAGCCTGTTCGTCCCGAACAGGATCTAGCTCTCCTTTGTATAAGGCCAATCTTTCTAAATGTACGACTTTCGCTTTGCCCCGATGGCCTTTCCTAATTCTATAAACCACGTCATTCAACTTGGTTATAATGTTGTAAGGTCCTTCCCATGCAGCTTGCAGTTTTGGTGATAACCCTCGTTTTCGTTGTGGGTTGTGTAGCCATACTAATTGTCCTTCTTCAAAACTTTTATTATTAGATCGTATATCATATCGGGCTTTCATTCTATCACTGGTCAGTTGTATCTTCTGCCGAACAAGCTTGTGAATATCCTCAAGGTTCTCCCGGATTTGGTTGACGTATTCTTGCGCAGACAATGATGTTGATGGTACCGCTCCAAATTTGAGGTCACCAGGAAGTCTTAAATCACTTCCAAAAATAGTTTGAGCTGGTGTCATGGTCGTGGTGTCATGAACTGCTGATCTGTATGCCATCAAAAATAAAGGAATGTGTTGATCCCAGTTACGTTGATTCTTACTGACCACTTTAGCTAGAAATTCCTCCAAAGTAGCATTGAATCTCTCAACCATCCCATCTGACTGTGGGTGTGAAGCTGTCGTCCTCGTTTTGTTAATCCCCAGCATTTGACAAATTTCCTGGAATACAGCTGACTCGAAGTTCCGTCCCTGATCGGTGTGGATCTCCATAGGAACTCCATAGCGGCTGATCCAATTATTTATCACAGCTTCAGCGATTGTGGTTGCTTCCTGGTTGGGAATCGCACACACTTCCGGCCACTTACTGAAGTAGTCCATGATCACAAGCACATATTTATTCTGATTATCAGTTGTTGGAAATGGTCCCGCTACATCCATTGCGATCCTTTCAAATGGAGCACCTACATTGTATTGCTTCATTTTCCCATGACTTCTTCGTGCGGGTCCTTTCACCGCCGCACATTTATCGCATTTTTGACACCACTCCACAATTGATTGCCGAGTCCCCGACCAGTAAAACCGTTGCGTATTTTTGCAAGAGTTTTGTTGATCCCAAGATGACCTCCACTCGTTCCTTCGTGATACTCCTTAAGTACTGCTTCTATTTTCGCTTTTGGTACCACTGTAAGGGATTGCTTTATCTTGCCATCTGAGCTTTCCCATACTCTCTTTAAACATCCATCCTCTAACTGGAGACTGTCCCATTGCGCCCAGTACGCCTTCAAAGTTGGAGTTTTATCAGAAATTTCTCCCCATACTGGTTTGCAGCCCTTTTCCTTGAACTCGATGATGGGTGCAAGATCCGGATCTTCTAATTGATCTTTTCTTATGGCTTCAGCAGTCCATTCATCGTCAGGTAGCACTTGTAGTAATCGTACATCGATGATGTTCTCCTTATTTTCTTGACGACTGCAATGCTTGCATTCAACTTGACAGGGTCGTATCGATAATGCATCAGCGTTCCCATGTGCAGTACCCTTTCGATGTTCAATGTCCAAATCGTACGCCTGCAACCGTTCGATCCAACGTGCTACTTGTCCCTCTGGATTTTTGAACTGGAGTAACCACCTTAACGCACCATGGTCAGTTCTGAGATGAAATTTCTGACCATACAAGTATTTATGGAAATGTTTGACGGATTCCACAATAGCCAATAATTCCTTTCGAGTTACACAATAATTCCGCTCCAGCTTGGATAGCATTTTCGAGAAATAAGCTATCACCTTTTCCTGACCATCTATATTCTGCGACAAGACTCCTCCTATACCTTCATTACTGGCATCAGTATCCAAAATAAACTGAACATTTGGTATAGGATAGGACAGAATTGGAGCCGTACATAATCTCTTTCGGAGCTCCACAAATGCTTGTTCTTGAGGTTCATTCCATTCTAATGCCTTATCTTTTCTGGTTAACTCATGCAGACTTTTGGCAACGTTGGCGAATCCTGGCACAAACCGTCTGTAATATGTGCACAATCCAAGGAAGCTTCGTAGTTCATGTAGGTTTTTCGGTCTTGGCCAGTTCATAACTGCTGCAATCTTGTCAGAATCGGTATGAATTCCTTTTGCCGTAACCTTATGTCCCAAATATTTTACTTCTTCCTTGAAAAGTGAGCACTTTTTAGGACTTAACTTTAAACCTGCTGCTTACAACCTTTCCAGTACCTCCGCCAAGTTCCTCAAGTGATCATCAAAGTCTTTGCCCATGACGATGATGTCATCCAAATATACAAGGCATGTTTTCCAGTGCAAGCCTTTAAGTACCCGTTCCATTAATCTTTCGAAAGTTGCGGGAGCGTTGCATAACCCAAATGGCATGACATTAAATTGCCATAGTCCATTCCCTACACTGAACGCTGTTTTCTCCCGATCTTCATCCGCAACTTCAACCTGCCAGTAACCACTCTGCAGATCCAGTGTTGAAAACAATCTTGAACCCGATAATGTATCCAGTGTATCATCAATCCTAGGCAATGGGTAGCTATCCTTCTTCGTAACTATGTTTAGTTTCCTGTAGTCAACACTAAATCTCAAGCTCCCATCTTTCTTGCCAACTAACACCACAGGTGAGCTCCAGGGACTGTCTGAAGGCTCAATCACACCAGCTTCTTTCATATCTCTCACCATTTTATCAGCTTCCTCTCCTTTAGCTAATGGTAATCGTGTTGGTGCCTGGCGTATCGGCTTTTCTGCTCCGGTGTCAATACGATGTTTTACCATATTGGTTCTGCCATTCCCTTCAGGTGTACTACAGAATACAGACTTGTGCCGCTCCAACAATTGACGTGCTGCTTTCTTCTGTTCTTCTGAAAGCCCTTCTGTCCATTTCTGCACAAGTTGCTCCATTTCTGCCTTTTGTTGTTTTGTGTTGACCGAGCAATTGATGTTTTTCTGCTCGCACTTTATTATTTTAGCTACCTCTTCACATTGTCCTATGATTGATCCTTTTTTCATTGTTTTCTGCGTATCTGACAGATTTAAAACTCTTACTGGTATTTTGTAATCAGCATCCGATCTAACTAAAGTTTTCCCTATAACGACTTCTTTAAAATTTTGATGTTCTTTGTTGGCTTCTACAACCCACAACCTGGGTGACCCAGAACCTCCTTCCAATTTTCCCCAAATGATTGTTTCTGATTGGGGTGGCAGCTTTTCTCTGTGATCTAATATTATTCGACGAACACAATTTGAATCTTCACCATTAAATTGGAGTGGCAACTCAACATTTCCGTACGTGAGTACTCCTTTGCCAGCATCAATAACGAATCCATTTGGCCTCATGAAGTCCATTCCCAGGATTACTTATCCACAATGTCAGCTACAACCACTTCATGTTGAAAGTGAGTATTCCCGATTTCAAAGTTGACCACTTTCTTTCCTTTAATACTTGCACTTTCGCCAGTAGCTGTCTGCATTCTGTATCTTCCTGCTGGTTTTAGTTTCCCTTTCACAACATCAGTGCGGACAATTGTATTTGTTGCTCCCGTATCTAACGTGATGACACAACTTCTTCCATCAATATTAGCCCTAACAGTAAGGCTGTCACCTCCCCTTGTCGATCTCGATACGTGGATGA
>OY856188.1:88059498-88150929 GCA_963693315.1 Diogma glabrata | reverse complement strand
TGACTTTATTTATTATTGTTCTACCGTAGTAAAAACAAGTAATATATATTTAAATTTAAAAAGTAGATAAATGTTTTAATTAAAAAGAGAAAAAAACTAATTTTAAAATAAAAAAAACAATATACAAATTTATTTTGACCTCGGGTTGTTGTGGCTAGTTGGTTTTATTGCTCTAGAGTCTAGACCATATCCAAAACATAACCCGCACCACGTACTTTTCTTTTTTGAATATGGATAAGCGGTTTAAACATTACATGTGTTAGTTTGCGAAAATTTGCTTCTGTAAGTTTTTTGTTTGATTCAATAAAATGCCGGTTTGTAACTGTTGTTTTATGTTGTACTATACATACAACCCTAATAATATTCATTTTTTTCTGGCTGTAAAACAATCAAAATTAATTTGGTAATTACTGATTTATGTTTGGATTGTTTGAGTGATATTTTTAAGTCTCAAAATTCAATTCATTAATTCAATAAAACTAACGACAAACCCTGGAGAAGCGATTTCTTTCTATGTTTCCATAATATTCAAGAGCCAACTGTATTTTGACTGGACAATTATTTGATTTACAACCTTCCGCAATTCAACAATCAACTATTCAGCTGTTATTACCATTGGCTTTATTACAACGATTACCATATATTGTTATTATTATTCAATGATTCGATTTATTACTTCATTCAACATATTTCGAAATAATTTAGCAATTGCCGAACATCGATTTATTACATCATTCAGTTTATTTTCTGCAAGTTTGATAATTGTCGACATTGGTTTTGTTACATCAGTTATCATATTCAGTACATCCTCTCGTTTAATAAGTGCAAACATCAGTTTAGTTACTTTAAACAACTTATTTTTAATCTATTCATTTTATCAAAAATAATTTAAGGTGATCTGTTAGTTAGGTTTCGAAGAACTGCAGAGTGCGATCAGGACGAATCATGGGGTGAGTGAACTAATGTTGACTTATTATGTAGTAGTAGTAATAATTGTGGTGGTATTGGGAGGGTGTGATGCTCTTAGCTTTATCCATTTTGTAAAAAAAAATCATAAATAAACAAACAAAGAAATTTGCATCCATCAATTCCTTAGATTGGATGTTGTTGTGGGACCTAGATCTTAAACGCTTTAATGTTATGTTGTGGCACATATTGTAATTCCTACTATATAACACATTTTATTTAAAAAAAAGACCGAGCATTTGAAAAATTAATTAGTTAAAAACCATAAAATAGAGCAGATGGGCACTATAGCTGATAACAATTTGATTATTTGATCACAATTTACATAATGATCGATCGAACCGATTGATTTATGTTTAATAACGAGTATTTGTCATCTTTTGTTTCCTTTTAATTATGCCTTCATCACATGATCACATGTGCGTTCAAATAAAATTTCAATTAAATGAGCAAAAGGAAAGCAAATTTATAATTAATTTTTTCTCTAAGTCAATCAACCAATTTTTTAACATTTTCTCATCAACATTTTAAACATTTTGTGTGAGCTCATACATTTTGTATTCAAAATTTCTTGTATGTTCGTGCAATTGCAAGTTTATTGATTTATTGGCTGACATAAGTTGTAATACACGTTTCTAAGCCTAAATGAGTTTTTATAGAACAAGAATTAAACACACATAAAAACATGAAAATCAAAAAGTTACAATTTACTTTCACTAAATCTTGAACTTCCATTGGAACCATTTATTATTATTATTGAGGCAGGTACGTGTTTTCATTTTCAAGTTGATATATAAGACTGAAGTTAGAATAACAAGATGATTTTTGGGAGTGTTTTTTTGATGGTTTTGATTCCAGATTCAGAGCAAAAATCGAAGTAGGGCTGATCGTTACAAAAGGTTTTTGTTGAGATTGGTGATGTATTTGATTAAATAATACATAGATATAATTACAACCTGTGTTGGTTGAGTTTCAAGAGAGAACTAACTTTATAAATCATAACATAATTTATCGTTTAACAAATAATGTTTGGTAAGCAACTTAATCTATAGTTGCTCTACATAATAATTTGTATGTGTATATTTCAACAGTTTTCTATTAACCCTTTTCCATGATTATAAGTTTGTGGCTATTATATCTATATTGGCCATCTCTAGAGTGTTCAACTATAATATTTATTCACATAAAGCACAAATTTTATTTTATTTATTGACCAGCTACACCACAACTGTATCGACTACAATTGTTATTATTTTCTAAATGAAAATACATATGGTCGCCACACTATCATCAAGTTAGTGTGACCTAAAACATACATTAGACTGATCGTTAAAAATTAAATTTTTCCAGACACCTCCTAAAAAAATTCTTTGTGGTCGAAAACCACGAGGGATTTTTTTTTAAATAAAAACAAAATCGTAAATATCTAATGAAATGTGCAGAATTAAAAAAAATAACAATCATTTTGAAGGAAATTTAATCCTCTACAAAAAAGATCCTGTTCATTTTTTCATAAAACTTATATTCTGATGATATTTTGAAAAAAAAAACTCGAAATTCTTCGTAACTCTTAAAAATAAATGACGTAAAAGTACTAATTTTGATTTTTCTTTTCACGATTATTTATTTATTTTCTTTATTCCATTGCATAAAAAGAAAATTAGTATTTTTCATCATGTTTATTATTTATGTTTTTAATAAATTACAAAAATTTACAAGTTCTTTTCAAAATATCATCAGAACTATACGTTTAAGGCAAAAAATTACTATGATCTTTTTTGTAGAGAATTAAACTTCCTAGAAAATTTTTATTTAATATAAGATATTTAAACAAAATTACGATTTTATCAAAAACTCATCTTCAATGATTTTGCGGCAGGTGTTCTTTTATTTAAAAAAAAAATATACCCTCATGTTGTTTTGACCACAAAGAATTTTTTGCGGGGCGTCTGAGAAAATTTAATTATTAACAACCAGTCTAATATGCATCACATACATACAATATTATAGGAATAATTATGAAATTTTGTGACTGTTCATCATTTGACTATTCATGTTCAATAGTTGAAGGTTCAAATTTCAGTCAAGACCATTCAATTGTTCATAAATTACATAGCAAAGCTGTTTGAAAACTCGTTTAAAGAATAGAAATCGATGCTAAATCAACGAAAGTAAAATATCCTTCGCTTGAATAGATGACGTTAAGATGAAAATTAGTTGACTTGCTTTTAAGAGCCATTCAATTCAAAAATTTGGGTCCACTGGTTGTAATTGTGATTTTTTAAATAAATACATATCATTTAAAGCAAACAAATTTTTTAATCATTCGACCTGGTTTGTTTTATGCTTAATGCTCTCAAGTGCTTTATTTCAACATTAAATTCCACGACTGAACGTGTGCTTTGTGAACGTTTAAGACCGAGAAAACGATAATAATTTGATTTATCGTTTACGTTTCTCCTAGTACAGAATAAACTTTTACACTGGCCATTCAGTAACCCTGAGGAAGTATTTCTTGCGTTTGAAGTGGTTCATGGCAATGAGTCATATAATTAATCTATATCTTAATCTAGGTACTGATGTTGGTTGAAAATCACCTATGAAATCTGTATGAGTTTGGAAGCGAGTAATTTTCTAATGTTTTTGGTAGATCGTAAGTCAAGATAGTGTCATATCATAATTGTTAGAAACGATTATGTTTATAGAAATTCTTGAAGTGTATTATGTTTATAAAACGTTAATGTGAAACAAATAATTCATCAAACGTTTGAACTTTCATTTATTGACCACATGGTCATTACTGTTGTTCTTCGATGTTAATAGCTGTAAATAATTAATCCATCTTCTAAAATATATTTGCAAAGCTGTCATTATCATATTAAATGAATCTCCATGTGAAAAATGGGTGAGATAACATCGCAACTTGGCCACTGTAAAGTAATCAATACTGGACCAGTAAATTCGCAGTCGAAAAAGAACACTTCAACTCTTCAATCTTGCCAAAAAACTTTCAACCTCGCCCAACTAAACTAAAAAATTTGGCACAATAGATTTCAGCATTATCGTTTATCAAGATGAACGAACGGCAGATAAGCAGACCATTTATTGCGTCTTCTATAACCTGTTTATTTGAAACTTCAAAACTTCAAGTTCTATAAGTTCAATAAGCGATTTTAATGAAACTTAATAAACGTCTGTAACAAGAATCATAAACAATAAATTTACAACCAGAAATAAAAATAGGCAACCCTATATGTCTACCTACCAAAAACTAAAAGCATTTGCACTATTCTATCTCACAATCATTTTACGAATCATTCAATTTCCTCTTCAATTAATTAACTTCAAAATGTATAAACTCAAAACAAAAGTTTTTCAAACACAAAAGCATCCATGAAAATTAATCACATACCATTTATCTATTTACTTTTCAATTTTATTTCATTAACAAAAACCTTATTCCATTCCTTCACTTCTCTCAATTGATCATCAATAAAATTCAACAAAATTCGTCTTATTCACCAATCATGCGGAAAATTTCACAAGGAACTAAAACTAAAAAAAAACAAACAAAAAAATATATATAAATTAAATTAAATTATTCAACTCGATCTATTTCCCAAAAACAAAATATCATTCACTTAAGCTTTGAAACATAAAAAAATAATATTGATGCAACAAGTTCAGCTTGTTTCGAAAAGCTTTAAGGGAAAATGAAATAAAACAAAAAAAACTGTTTTTGTAACAAATTATGTAAATCGTTATTTTCTGTTTGTTGTTTTTTTTGTGTGAAAATTCTAGTCAAAATAACGAAAATTCAATTTTCAATTTTCTGTTTATTTTCTTGTTATCCTTTTGATGTCATGAAACTGTTAACTTCCACGTCGTTCTGTTATGTAAGATAAAATAATATATTTAATGCAAGAAGAACAAAAAAAGCTTAACGTTTATATATATAACAGACAAATTGATTTTATTCCAATTTAAATTTATCCTGGTATGAAATTTCTTCTGGGTCATTTTAAAAGATTTTGGACTAGAGATTGATTGTTTACGTTGTGCTTTTTTTTATGAAGTGAAAAATTGTTGGTTGTGATAACTTTATTACGTTTTTGTGAACACAAAAGAATTGACTTGATAATAAATACAATTTTCTTATTTTCGTAACTGTAAGGAAATGAAAGATACAACGCTGGATTAGGTGTTTGGGTTGTAATATAAAAAAAGGATTTTATAGATGTTGATTGTGACTACTTTTATTTACTGAGGATATTGTTAAATAAAATGGATTATATTTTCAATGAACTGAATTAATTAAAGATTTAAGGGTTAAGGGCTCAAAGACTTAACCCGCAAGGTTCTACATGTAAGAAATTTTCAAAAGAAAAATCGATGATGGTTTACACATTTCAGCTTTCCTATTAGATGACTTTATATTGATGACTTCGTTATAAACTGAAATTTTCGTTTTCAAGTATAAGAAAAATTAATATTTTCATTTTTATAACGTAATGTGACATTTTTCTTATCAACATTATTTAGAATTGAGAAGAAAAATCTAACAATTTTCATTTGCTATATAAAAACTTGAAAAATTGAACAGTTTTAAACAATTTCCCTCTTGCATTTCAAATTGTATCTGTTGACGTTGCATGTCAAGTTATTCTAAAGTTTTAAAGTTTACTCTTTGTTTGTTTTGTTTGTTTGTGGGTTTTAAAACTATATGAATGGAAAACAATTTCCTTCTACTATATCTTTTAAGTTATTTCAAAATACTGAAATATGGAATTTAATTATTGAACAAATAGCTTATAACAACAACTATTCAAATACCTCTAACCTCTCATCCAGTTTATTGTCAAATTAATTTCTATGGGTGACAAGTGTCTACGGATGTTAAAAATATCATCCGATGTGACAACTCCGCGCACTCCACTTCCTGTTATTGACATATAAGCCAACGTAAGATATCACTTACCACTGGCAAAAGCAGTGAGATGTCACTAGTCATAGTCTACATATTAATTGATGATGGCACACCTTTTCTTACTCGAAAAAATGAGAAAAAATAAAATTTGCTTTTCATTTGTTCGATTTTAGAATTTTTAAAAACCTGATACTGCAGTTAGCGTTGCAACTTTTTAGTATACCAAACAATAAACCTAATAGTCTAAGATCCGAGTATAGAACGACCTTCACCGAACTGGTTAATGGATGAAAAGTATTTTATATCAAATTAAATATGTTAATAAATATATTGCAAGTGGGTTGTCTAAAAAATTTCGGTCCAGAATATGATTAATTAATAATTTAAAAATTAATTTTTTTTAAATATTTCACCGTTTCGGTTAATAGACAAATGACATACCAATCAAAAGTATGAAGCCTTTAGAATATGCAAACGATACGTTGTCTATTTTTTTCCCGTCATAACTTAGGGTTGGCAGGTATAAAAAGGCAGATCGAAATTAGTAATTTGCACCGGTCTGGTTAATGAATAAACTTTATGTCAAAATAAAGATTATTTTATTACAAACACGGTGATGTAGGGTTGTCTGCAAAAAATCAGTCCTGAATTAGGGTTGTCGAGTTTTAAAAAGTGCAATATTCCTACGAGTGAATACGTGCGACAGAGAGGTTCCAGCGATCTTTTTGTCTGTGAAAATAAAAAGGATAGCGATAGACTCGTAAATGCTGCGCATTATTTTGGAACAGCTTGCCACAACATTCAGAATTGAATTGAAAACTATTAACCAGTTTAATGCACAGAAACATTGTCTTTCGTTTCGTGGTTTTACTGTGGTTGGTTTTTAGATGATTCTTTAAAACCAACAGGGTTTATTGGAGATCAAACACCTTTAACGGTAGAAGACATAATGGAAACAACACAACAAGAAATCGATGACGACGAATGTTCCAGAGATGAAGATGAAAATTTTACTTCCGATGAATCAGAAGCAGAATAAAGTTTAACAGAAAAATAAACAAATAACAAATTAAAAAAAACCAAATTATTTGCTGCAATTAGTTATCCATATTAGTTGTATTAAAAATGTCTATTACATATTTGCATTAAATAATATCGCAAGATGCAACATTTGTTGTTGTATGACATTATAATTCAAATTACCTTAAAATTTCGAGTTACTTTGATTATTTACACTGAAAAAAACTTATACAATATAGATATTAAATCATGCATAAAAGTTTGCATAAAAGTTAAATGTGCGCCAAAAATAACTATTCTCAACTTATTCTAATATGAAGAATAATGTAATAATAAAACAATCATTTTGTAACATATTTTGAATCTATTTGAGACTAACAATGCATGTTAAAAACGTTTCCACTATTCTTCAATTAAGAATATTACGTAAATCTAATAAGCAAACCTTCTCAAAATAAGTTAAAATAGACAATATTTTTAATTTTTAATAATTTATTTTTAATAATGAAATAATAATTTTAGATACAAAAAATGCAGTATATGTTATTTTAGTACAATATGTTTGCTATTGTTTGTTTATTGTATTGTTTGTTATTGTTATTGTTTAGTCGTTTATGCAATTCATTAAATATAATTAATTTAAATCATTAAAACGATTTCTATCTTTTCATAATTTCAAATTATAGATTCTCTTTTATATTAACTCTAAATATGTATAGATAAATATTAAATAATTTATATGAATAAAAAAATATAATCAGTTTTATTTTAAGAAAATATTAAGACAATATTTAAAATTTTACTTAAATACATATTTAATAAATATTTATTTTATTATATTAATTATTATTTCGTTTAGTATTATAAAAAAGGAAATTTCGCATACAATTTGAATGTCAAAATCTTGTTTAATGTTTAGTCAGGCTGAAATTGATGACTTCTAAAAAATCTGGCCACTTGGTCATGAGGGTCAGCATACTCGTCATTTTAATACAAATAGAAATCAATGTCAACCTTAATAAAAAATGAGACAAGTTAAACCCAAAATTAAGTTCAGGAAAATTTATTTAACTTACTAGTTTAAATTAATTCACAGAAGTTAAAACAGTCTAATCTCTTAGAAAATCTGCAACTCTATCGCTTAGAAAGTCAATGTAGATCAGCTAATTTCTTCTTCCATTGAAAGTTGCATGCCACTTCATTTCTTCATCTCTTCACTCAAAAAAATAAAAGTCACTTTTACAAAATTTTTATAAATATACAACACACAAAATTTTTTGATAAAACTACAATTTTTTTCCTTCACATCCAAAAATAATTTGTAAAGCAAATAAATTTTTGGTGTTATCAAATAATTTTTTTTGTAATCTACAATATTTTTGGTAAACTTAAAAAAAAATTGTAAGTTGCATATTTATAAAAAATTTGTAGAATTTTGCTTAGTTTTTTTTTTGAGTGTTGTAGCAAAATGTACTATTTCACAAATGTATTGGCATGCGAAAATAGCGATTATTAAAAAAAAATGTGTTGGCACGCCAATAAAATTCAGTTGCGAACCCTGGATATACCAATATTGATTAAATTAAACATAAATCAAGAATAAGCCATAATTTATGAATCTACCTTGAATCACTTTGAAATTTTAGATATTGAGTTAAAAAAATTTGATTGTTATCCATTGCGATAAAAATGAAACTAAAATTTTTTCTTGTATTCTAAATTTATTTAATTCATATTTAAAATGTAAATAAGTTATACATACTAAATTATACAGTATACGTTAACCGTAAATAATAATCCTAGATGTTATTTGAATGTATAAAGAACGAAACGAAAGACAATGTTTCTGTGCATTAAACTGGTTAATAGTTTTCAATTCAATTCTGAATGTTGTGGCAAGCTGTTCCAAAATAATGCGCAGCATTTACGAGTCTATCGCTATCCTTTTTATTTTCACAGACAAAAAGTTCGCTGGAACCTCTCTGTCGCACGTATTCACTCGTAGGAATATTGCACTTTTCAAAACTCGACAACCCTAATTCAGGACTGGTTTTTTGCAGACAACCCTACATCACCGTGTTTGTAATAAAATAATCTTTATTTTGACATAAAGTTTATTCATTAACCAGACCGGTGCAAATTACTAATTTCGATCTGCCTTTTTATACCTGCCAACCCTAAGTTATGACGGGAAAAAAATAGACAACCTATCGTTTGCATATTCTAAAGGCTTCATACTTTTGATTGGTATGTCATTTGTCTATTAACCGAAACGGTGAAATATTTAAAAAAAATTAATTTTTAAATTATTAATTAATCATATTCTGGACCGAATTATTTTAGACAACCCACTTGCAATATATTTATTAACATATTTAATTTAATATAAAATACTTTCCATCCATTAACCAGTTCGGTGAAGGTCGTTCTATACTCGGATCCTATACTATAAAATCAAACAACATAAATACTTTTGCTATACATTTATGTTTTACAAACACATACTAGATACGTACAGCACAAAACTATTTTTTCGTTTACTTCGTTATAAATTTTTATGAAAAAATTTGTAATGAATGAATTAATAATTAATTTTCTTTGAAAACAAAATTGCTATGGAATAGATTAAAGCATAAAGATATGTGTTTTTCATTACATCGTAATCCATCATGTTAAATTAGCTAAAACATGACACCATGGTTTGTTGCTTTTAACCGAATTAACTTGTTTATGAATTGTAATAACATCAACGTTAAATTAACTGTGGAAAATTTTGCCTTAACTTCGATTGCTTTTTTTAATTTATGTGAAATAAATATCAATTTGCTTGTATTAACATTTAATATAAAAGCATACGAATACAAACTAATTTGTTAAAAATGTACATACATTTCTACAACGATTCATAAATAACAAATTTCAATATCCATTTTCCTTGTTTCATTTCCCTTTAATATATTTAAACTTGATTCATTTATCTTTATTTTTCTTGCCTCAGCATTGCAATTTTCTTTAAGATAATAAAAAGAAAACTTTTCTGTTTTACATTTTATTCTACTATGTACATTTTTTATATAAAATAAATAACAACAAAAAAACTAGAAAATACAAAGTAAAATAAAATACATAAACAATATATCCTTTATAGCATAAACTTAGATTAGTTTTCCCAATGGAAATCAAGTAACGAGTTTCTTATATTTTTCTTTTCTCTTTATTTGGGCTATCCTCATCATTCCTCATTTTTACTTTTCTTGTTTTAGTATTTATTTGTGTGGTTTATGAATCTGTCTATGTTTACAGGATTACATTTTTCTATCTAAATAAATTGAAATGATCCAACGGACCAGAATGTAATGTTGATATCCTAAACAAAATACTCTGTTTCGAATCATTTCATATGTTCTATGATCCTTGAATTATTTAAATTCAAGCTTTATGGTTATAGTTTAAGAAAAATATTAACTGACCAAAAATGCTGTTTTACCTTTACAGACGAGTCATTAAATTTTATCATAGGAACATTTTGTATGTAACAAACACATATTCAACTTTTCACCTTCAACAAAAAAAAAGCTCAATTGTGAAATCTTTTCAATTATATTTCCTTTCTCTCTGTTAAACCTAATTTATTTATAAAAACGGAAAAAAACAACAGAAAATTCAATAAAAGAAAATAATCTGAAGAGTAAACCTCATAAAAACATATCAAACCAATAAACAAACAAGACAAGCCAAGCAAAAAGATATCGTTAATCTCAATAACAAATCCAATTTCAACACCTCTAAATTCAATTCGAAATGAAACTATTTAAAGCTTTCATTTTCTTCTTCTTTTTCTATTTTAATTTTCACTTATAACAGTAATAAAAATTTTCATTTAATTAAAAAATAAACACAAAAAAATATTAAGAAAAAGAAAAGGAAAATTAAAATTTAAAGTTGTAATAACAATAATTTTTCTTTTTTTTCTTGTCTTAATCCTTTTTTTCTTGTCTTATTCATCGAAAGGTTTAATCGATTTTGTTTTTAATTAATTTTATTTTTCATTCAATTTTTATAACACTTTTTTTATAAGTTTCCGAATCTCTTGAGTTTTGAAGTATTGATTAGGTTTAATATAAGGTTGGATAGTTTTACGATTTGAACACATAATTTAAACTTGATGGTAGTTGATTTTAATTGAAAAAGGTGAAGTACAGGTGTTTACAATTGCGAAAAATTTTATAATGAAAACAATTTTCTTATTTTACATTTCGAGGTGTTCTATTGAATACAACAGTTAGCTAGAAATAGAAAATAATAGTTATATACGTACCAAGGTTGTTATAAGGATTTTAACGGCCCGAAAGCGATGGGCGAAGGCCCGACGGCCTATGGCCCGAGGGATTCAAAGGCCGTTAAAATCTGATAACGACAGTGGTGCATACAATGATTTATTTTTCATTAAATGTATTAACAATAAATTAGAGTAATTAATAATTATTGAAAAAAAGTTTCATTTTGGTTTCCCTTCAAATAGGTTGCTATGAAAAAATATTTTGATTTCTTTCTAAATGTACATATTTATTTATAAGTAGTTGCTAAGTAGTCTTTGAATTTTCGAACAGCTTTAATCGTTTTAATCAAACAATGTGTTTTAATAAAACTAAAATTGGTTCCTGTCATATAATATTAAAAAAAATATACGAAAACTTAAAAAAATATGGATTTACCAGATCTTGTCTCACAAAATGCAGCTAAGGCCATTGCCAACTTGCTGCCAATCAAATTCAAGGTCCGTTTCGACCAGGAATACAGCATATTTATAGAATGGAAGACCCGGAATAATATTGCAGCTATAGATAAGACCGTCATGTTGGCGTACTTCCAAGAATTGGTAAGTTCTTTAAAGTCGTTATATATTGCACTTTAAGCCATATTTATATTCCTTTTTTTATTTTTAGTCTGAAAAGTTCGCCCCTAATTCACTCTGGACAAAATACTCGATGCTGAAAACCACTTTATTAGTTAATACCAATGTCGATCTTACAAAATTCAGTCGCCTCATTCCCATGAGTTGACGAAGATGCCAATAGGTGACATTGAAGACAAGGGTTCCTGTGAAGTTGTTAAGGTACCTTCCACCAAAACTGGCCCCTCGTCAGGGTTTAGTATTATAGACGAGGATAAAATCAGGGCCTTACAAATAATCAAAAAATATGTGTCTATAAGGGGAGAAAAGGCTTCCAAACGTTTTTTTCTAAATTATAAGAACGGAAAATGTACTGAACATCCCGTTCCAGCAACTGTGGCAAAGTTTTTGAAATTAAGAGACTGGAAAGGATATACTGGACATCGCCTAAGAAGAACATCGGCCACTCTATTGGTTGGAGCAGGAGCATCTTTCGAAACGTTGAAGATGCATGGGAAGTGGAAGAGCTCTTTAGTGGCAGAAGAGTATGTAGAAGAGAGTATTGCTACCAAAAATAAGGCTTCTAAGCTTTTAATGGATGCGTTGAAACAGATTTCAGTGGAACACACAAATTCGAACACTCCAGATCTGCAAACCCATACATTTTCAGACAATAATTTTAACTATTGCAACTTTAATTTTTATATAAACGAATTTTAAATAAAATAATGATTTATTGTAATAGTTATTTTGGTGTCCCTTCAAATACGTTGCTATGAAAATGTTTCCATAGCAACGGGCCGTTATGAGGGCCGTTATGGCTAAATAACAACCGGCATTTATGATGTGATATGACGTTCATAACATTATTCAAATCGAAGCTGGTTATGAAAAATAACATTCTAATGAAAAATAAAATAATTTTTTGTAACACATGCATAATAAATATTCAATTTTGTACTAGAATGAAATACAAGAAAAAACTACTTTTCCGCACATATGACCAAAAATATTTTGTATGCCTGGCACGCACGCCGCCTGCATGTGAGATTTGTAGTTAAATCTATCCTATATATAATATTTTTATTGCACTAAAATATCAAAATAATAATTCAAATAACTTACCATATAGTAAAAACAACTTAAACACATGGCATCATTTCAAATTGCAAGGAAAAACAATTTTTTTGGTTTTTCAAAGTTTACAATTTTGACAGCTCTTATTGGATTCCTATGTTTTTTTATAAAGCCGGTAGTTGGATTCTTATGTTTATTTTTTACCGGTAGTTGGATTCTTATAATTTACAACTATTACAACGAAGATGGCGCACTTCAATTATTTAAATATCTCAAATTTGCTTATAACTTTGTTGAATAAATGATTAAATTAACAATTAAATAAATATTAATAAATTTTATGCATTTGTTACAAAAAATAGTGAGTATTTTTAGTGCGAATGCGTTTTCCAAACGCGAGTTATTGCAATCTAACTCTTGTTTGGAAAACACATTCGCACTAGTAATACAATCTACTATTTTGATTGAATAAATAACTTATAAAAAATCCACTAATAACAAATTATATTCTTCAATAATGTTTTGTTTTGTCGTTTATGATATAGTTTTTTACAACTGTATTGGAAATAATTCTTCAATAATATATTATGTAACACATTTCAACCTCATGCGCTCATCATCGGAAAAATAAAATATTATTTTTTTTATTGTAAAATTATTATTTGTGATAATGTCAAATTAAAATTATTTAAGAAAAAAGAAATTGGAAATATGTACATATATGGGATATTGGTGGAATTTATTGTTTTTTAATTTGCATTTTACTCTACAATAACGTATTTTACTGTTTTTCGTACTATAATTATGTTAGCATTGAAGAAATAAATGAGTGATCTACGAGTTTGACAGACAATTTCCAACTAGTGGATGTTACGAAGCGATTGTCTCTGAAGTGATTTTTGGCTCTGTGGTGAATTGGTACTTTACCGATTCTACAAAATCGATATAATTCTTATCGTTCGTTATTACCCGGAAGAATAAGTTCAGTGGTTCGTTTCTTTCATTTTTTTGTTGCCTTTTGTTGAGTTTTTTACTTATATATACGGGAAAAAAGATATTAATTCGGATAGTAAAAAGTTTTGAGTGGTCAGAAACTTTCATTTCACTGTAGCTAAAGCTCTATTAATAATATTTAAAATTATTTCTTAAAATTCTAAATAATATATTCTAACGAAATATTTTTCCTATTGGTGATATTGTGTTTTTTAACAAAAAAACTCAAATGGTTCCTCCAATCGGCTTTCAAATTTCCTTGATGTTAGACCAATATATTTGTTGAAAAAATCTTTGCAAGCTATTTGGTATATTCCGGATTTCTCTGCTGGATTTTCTCTGTCTTTGTTTTTACTTAATATATGGTTTAATGTTGTACTTTTTGTGATTAACTGGATATTTTGACCTTTTAAGCAGTTGCTAATTGAATGTGTGATCGACTGATAATGAGGTAAACATATTCTTATGGCAACACTCAGAAAAAAATCCTATATAAATAGTAAGATTTGGCATTATTTCTATAGTATTTACCTATTAATATTTGTCAATAGTATTCCTAGTTTTAAAATAATAATTTGAATACCATTATATCAATTCTTACTTTTCACTATTAAATTTATATTATTAGAGTTATAAAATAATAGTATATCATAAAGAACATTAATCGTATGTAATATTAATGTAAAAATTAATACATATTAATTTAAAATGATCAAAAGCATTAAAAATTAATAGGAGAGACTGTAAAATAAAACTACAATCATCTATTTCGGACTCGCTGTTTTTGAGATCCTAAATAAGAACTGAGATTTAAAAGTGACATTTACGGTTTTTATTTGATTTTAGTCAAAATAAATACAATATCATTAGTAAAAATATAAATTTAATATTTTATTTTGTGTGTCTCATTTATTTACTAGAAATATGAAAATTGTTTTTTTTTAAATCTGCATCTATTTATTGATATTTCGGATTCGGACGAGGAAGGTAGTCTCCTAAATTAAAAGAAAAACAAAAACAAAAATAATCGAAAATAAGTGTTATAAGTGTAGATAAGTGTTTATAAGTAGCTAATAAGTGTTATAGTGTTTGTGTTAGTATTCATAAAAATAGAAGTGTTGAAGGACGGAGGCGGAGACAATTATATAATTGGTGAGATTGTTCTTTATTAAAAAATTATTTGGTATTTTGTGTTTACTGTTATTAAGGGGTAGGCAGGTAAAATTTTATCTTTATTGCTTTGATGTAATAAATTTATTTATTATTTTAAAGCGTAAATTTGCCTTAGTAACAGAAAGCAAAAAATTTCGTTTTAGTTGTTAAGTGATTTTTTTTGGATTGATTGATATATTTTTTTGTGAAGTTTTTTACATGATCTGGCTCCTCCCACCTCGGACTTATTTCAGGAGTTGGAAAATATCAGTTAGTTGATTATGAAATGTCTTTTTTTGACAAAAGCTAGGAATTTAGAATTTAACCCTTTATTTGTACTCTTCAATTTTGTTAGTGCCTTTTGTGTCCCCACTTTTTTTTTTTTTTGCTTTTCTCTTATCGTGCTACTGTTGCATGAAATCTGCTATCGTGTTTTTGTGACAGAGATACCCAGTTTCTTTTGTACTGTTTAGTGTTGAAATTTAGGCCTGGCCGAATTATAGTAGCTTTGCCTGCAATGTCAAAGGGTAAGTCTTTGTCTCAACAGAATGGCCGCAGAGTGAACCAACAGCTTAGCATTGACTTCACCAACATAAGAGGACTCAATTTGAATCTAAACGAGGTTCATCACTACATTGAAAAAAATAAACCTGACATATTGTTTCTTACCGAAACAATTGTTAGTGGCAAAGCATCGAAGTTGGATCTCGATAAATACCGGATACCTAGTTACGAATTGGAACATTCCTTTTATGACAAGCATGGTGTCTGTGTATTTGTTCGAGATTTACTTTCATGTATGAGAACTAAGGCCTACGAGTTGAACTCTAAGCACCATAATTCTATAGCACTGAAGATCTCAGGTGTTGATGAAACTATGTTTGTAATAGGATTATACAGATCCCCAAATTCTCCCCCAGAATGTCCCTTTTTCGATAAAATATCGGCTAATCTAGACAAGATTACCACCGACTACCCCAAAGCAAGACTGGCCATTCTTGGAGACTTTAATATTCATAATAAAGAATGGCTTAA
Organism: Diogma glabrata; assembly: GCA_963693315.1. Lineage (NCBI taxonomy): Eukaryota > Metazoa > Arthropoda > Insecta > Diptera > Cylindrotomidae > Diogma > Diogma glabrata. The sequence goes on along the minus strand of OY856188.1, from coordinate 88,134,865 downwards.
GTATTCATCGCGCACTGACGACGTAGGCAAGCCGAACTGATACTCGCAGATTATCACGGTTTGACGCAAATGATAGAGTGTCCCACTAGAATCGCAGACAATTCACATCATAACAATAATTTGCTGGATCTGTTTTTGACAAACGAACCAGATACTACGAAGACAAAAGTTGAACAACCCCTCGGAACACCGGACCATTTACTAATATCAGCAATAGTGCAATTTACATCACCGACACAAATTAAAGCAAATCCTCGTCGGGTTTGGAACTATAAACGCGCTGACTGGGAGGGACTGAGAAACTTTTATGATGAAACACCTTGTCATAAAAGAAGGAATGCGGCTGTTTATTCCAAATCGATTAACCACTCCTAGAACTGAGCCTTGGTTCACACGGGATGTTGATGAGGCAGTGAGGAATAAACGCAAAGCATTCAAGACGTATAATGCTAATAAAACACCTGAAACCCATAGCGCCTATAAGAAAGCCAGAAATATTAGTAAATTCAAAATAGACTTGGACAAAGACGCGTTTATCCAGAAGAAAGCAAAGAAATTCGCCGAGCCCCCATCTGGCTCACGTAGTTTCTTCCAGGCAGTTAAATCAGTCCAGAGCAATTTTACTCGATCCTCTATTCCAACCTTAGTTCTGAATGACATTCCCGTGAGCGACTCGAAAGAGAAAGCGGATCTTTTCGGTCGTATTTTCGCAGAGAACTCAAACGTAGTTGAACCCCCCCATTCTCCCACACTCATTCCCCCAGTTGTAACGAAAATGAAACCAATTATTTTTCGTTGCAACATTGTACGGAGAATGCTTCTCTCTCAATATCAACAAATCCGCTGGCCCCGACGGTATTCCACCCCTCATTCTTAAAAACTTTGCTAGACAACTAGCTCCAATTTCAACAAAAATTTTCTATTTATCTTATAAAACCGGAATATTCTTGGAAGCTGGCCAGCGTTCAACCCATATCAAAGAAAGGCAGTAAGATAGACCCTAACAATTATAGACCAATTGCAATTCTGTCGGTTTTAGCTAAAATATTTGAAAAATATGTTAACTATAATTTAATAGATTATTTGGAAATGTCGCGAATGATTGATGATAAGCAGTATGGTTTTCGTAGAAGTTATGCAACAGGTGATCTGTTAGCCTACGTATCCCATCTCTGGAACAAATCGCTGGAAAACCACGGTGAAACATTCAGTATTTCACTTGACATTTCTAAAGCATTTGATAAAGTGTGGCATAAAAATCTTATAGCTAAATTAAAATCTTATGGCATAGACCATCTTACTGTCTCATGGATTCATAGTTTTCTTACCGGTCGCCAATTTCATGTTAATTTAGATGGTATCACATCCAATATTTTCACAACCAATGCTGGGGTTCCCCAAGGTTCGGCACTCTCACCAACCTTGTTTCTTCTATACATTAATGACTTACTTATTTCCACAGTGCACCCAATCCATAGTTTTGCCGATGACAGCACATTACATGCATCACATGCATCTCCTAAATTTCGATCTCATACTGCAGTTACCACTGATAGAGAGCTGCTAATTGATTCCATCAACAAAGATCTGGAGCGTATAATGGAATGGGGTGATCGTAATCTTGTTTCATTTAATCCAACCAAAACCAAATTATGCCGTCTTTCACGAATAGAGCGACATAAAACTTTTCCTATTAAAATAAACCATGAGGAATTGCATGAGGTTGAATCAGTTAGACTTCTTGGAGTGGATATTCAAAATAAACTGAAATGGAATAAACATGTGTTCAACCTCGCTAAATCTGCAATGCAAAAATTAGGATTCTTGAGTCGAAGTAAAAAGTATTTCAATCCCGAGCAAATTTTGCTAATCTTCAAGTCCTTTATTCGTCCATGTATGGAGTACTGCTGTCATGTTTGGGGAGGTGCTTGTCAGTCAACAATAAAATGTCTAGACTCTGTACAGAGAAAAGCAATGTGGTTGATTGGTAATACCGAACTAACGGACCAGCTTGATTCACTCCAGCACAGAAGAAATGTGGCTGAATTGTCAATCTACTATAAATATAACTTTAGCGAATTCTCCTCTAAGGAAATTCAAAATATCCTTCCATCGTGTGCGCAGTATAATCGACAAACAAGAGCTGCCGAGTTATCCCATCCATTTGTTGTACAAATACCTCGTTGTAGAACTGTGTCCTTCCAAAACGACTATTTTAATAGAGTGGCCAAATTATGGAACTCATTGCCTTCCTCTCCTCTGTATTTCCCGATGAATTTTCCCCTCAGACATTTAAAGAAAAATGTCCATCATCATTTAAAAAAATTAGTATAGGTATCCCTATATCCCCATACCTTCCATTTTCCTCATCTTCTTCCTTTATAGTTGACATGGTATCTTCGGATATTCAAAGAGTCTAAATAATGAATATTTCATATTTAGTGTGCTAAACATGTCTAACTAATTAATAAAAAAAAAAAAAAAAATTTAAGAATAATAGCGAAGCCATAGGATCACAGGGTGTTGTGGGTGTTATTTCAAAGAGATAATATTATATGTTTTTCCAAGTTTTTGATATATTGATGGGATTGGGTATCTGAATTTAAAAATGCAAACCAAAAACCATATTTCATTTTAATTCATAAATTTATTTATTAATTATAATTCAAGAAATAAAATAAACAATAATACAAGTTTAAAAACTTAGATTTACAAGTTAGTAAACAAGTTTTTAATATTTTTTTATTTTGAAAGCATTTTTTCCACAAATCACTGAACAAAAACAAACACAATGCTTACTCTAGTTTCAGAAGGTGATATAGTCATACTAGCATTAGTGGCACCTACTACTTCACTCAATACCACTTCGTTTTTGTTATTAGAATATTCATCTACAATAATCGACGTCAACATTTCCTTGTGTATCATCAAGATAATCTCGATTTCCATAAAAACTGAAAATTTCAGCACCTTAAAAACATTTAAAAACTTGTTTTTACAATCAATTAAAAAAGAAATTTAAAAAAACACTTCCTCTCTTTACAGCAATTGAATTGTAACTGATTTGGATCTACCGAAAATTATGTTATGATGTATGATGAATGATGCAATATTTATTGCAACAGATGTTGTACAAAATTATAGGTTATATACGATTACTTTAAACGTATGTACTATTAAAACTATTAGAACATATTATTAATTACAGAATTAATTTAATTCTGAATGTATACAGTTAACAAATAATAGTGCAATCTTATAGATGTAATCTGTCCAACAATATGAAATTAAAAGTATTTCTGATTATATTAATTCTTTGCACAATTGGTGAAACAATAATGTACACGTTGTTAAATTTACAGTGCAGAACATGTTAATTTTAAAGGAAAACTATTGTAATTATAGGAAAAAATTATTAATATCATCACTATTAAATCTATAACCGTACTATAAATGTTTTAATAGGACATTTTTCTCTGAGTGTAAGTTATCCTTTTCTGGCAATAGAGTTGTTAGAGCTTTTCTGGTTTTTTTATTTTTAAATGTTTCCTTCAAGATTTAGTTGATGAAATGAGAGGTTTATCCATTTAGTCTTGCTGATTTCTTTATGCAGTTCTCTTCCTTCTTGAATTCAGTATGTGCCAATGAGTTGTATGCGGCTTTATGTAGAATCCATTTTTTTTTTTTTTTTAATAAAAGGTGATGTGTAGTAGGCATTACAATATGTGTCACAACTACACATAAAAACCTTTTAAGACCAAGGTCCCACAACAACATGCGTTCAAAGGATGTTAATGAACGCAAATCTGTTTTTTTTTTTTTTAATATTTTTTTGTTAAATAATGGATAACTAAACCATAAATCCTATCACAAATAAAATATGACATAGGCCAATATTTCGTGATAGGATAGGGAAAATAAAAATAAAATAAGAGATAAAAAGTTTGTGAAATGAGTCATCTGTTATAAACCTATTAGTGTTAGCGTGCGTGCGAATTGCACTTATTTTAGTCTGTATGATAATCTGCATTCTAAGATGGCTTACTAAGCAGTCAGTGGCTACATCTACTGGAACGTTAGGGTATAACGCAGTGACATCAAAGGAAAACATGAGTTCGTCCTTTTGTAATGCGATGCATCACGCATTGATCACGCATTGACTTTTTATAACAGAGTTATCAGATTTAGATCTAACTATTTATAGTAGAGGTAATAAACATGAATTCACAAGATTTTATTGTAAAGATAGATTCATAAGATTTAGATTTATAAGATTCTAAGTATCCGAAAAGATAAAGTAATTTCCAAAAACCTGAAAGAAAGAAACTCATATGATTCATATAAAACATATTGAGCGAATGAACTAAATTTACAATTCTGCGATGAAAATAATATTTCAATGTTAAATACTATTTACAAAATGTATAATTGATAATTTAGCATTTTTGATTGCAAATATGTACTTGTTTTTAGTTTTTAATTATTTTTACTTTTATGATGAAAGTAAATAGTAAATTGTATTACTAGTGCGAATGCGTTTTCCAAACATGAGTTAGTTAGGCAAATAACTCGCGTTTGAAAAACGCATTCGCACTAGCAATACACACTATTTTTTGTAACAAGTGCATAAAATTTATAAATCTTTATTTAATTGTTCATTTAATCATTTATTTAATAAAGTTATAAACAAATTTAAGATTTTTAAATAATTAAAGTGCGCCATCTTCGTTGTAATAAACCCAACTAAAAAAACACATAGTAATCCAACTGAGCTGTCAAAATTGTGAACTTTGAAAATTAGGTTTGTAGGAATTGTTTTTGAAAATTAGGAATTGTTTTTTTTGGCAATTCAAATGATGCAATGTGTTTAAGTTGTTTTTACTATATGGTAAGTTATTTAAATTATTATTTTGATATTTTAGTGCTATAAAAATATTATATACAGATAGATATATGGATAGATTTTACTACAAATCTCACATGCAGGCGGCGTGCTAGCCCGTAAATAACAAAATATTTTGTGGTCATATGTGCGGAAAAGTAGTTTTTTCTTGTATTTTATTCTAGTACAAAATTACATATTTTTTATACATGTGTTACAAAAAATAAATTTTGTTTTTGTTTGGTAATGAAAATTGTCATAATAAACGAATATTTTCAATAACACAATTTTTGAATGTTTATTAAAATTTTTGTTATATAATAATAAAAGTGTCATGGGAAATCGAAACAATTTTATATTCTTTTGATTTTTGTAGGTATGCAATTAAAGATCTGCACGATAGTATGTTTTCAGATGATAAACAGGAAATAGGAAGAGAAACTTACGATAAGCATAAATCTCGGAGCTATTTTTTATAAATATCATTCATTTTTTCGACTCCTCATCTTCTTAAACATATCAAATGTTTTCAAATAAACGAATTAGTTGATTTAAGCACCAAGTAGAAGAGTTTGAATGGATAAGTTAATAAATTGAATTAGATTTTTAATTTAATTAGCGTTTCAATAGATATCGATTGAAATAGGCAAGACTTTTAAAAAAATCAAATTTTACAAACTGCGCTTTAGTTCACAAAATAGCTAGAAGAACATCAACCGAAAAATAGCAAAGTTATAAGCGACTGAGAGAATGAACTCTAATCGCAAATGTTCAAAGTATATTAATTTGTTTGACAATTTATTGAGTTGAATATGGGTTGCAACTGAACCATATGTAGTCTCCCCACATTGTTCTGGTCTGAAGGATTTATGGAGATTAAAAATTCAGTGTTTTTTCAAATCAAATTGCAAGAGAATGCATCACCCAATATCAACCAGCTTAAGTGCGTTGGAAAGGTAAAAGATCTATTAAAAAAACAAATTTAAGTTTTGCTTATTCTGTTAAAAACTTTTAAATATGGCGCTGATGCTGTAGATCAGGCATTGTTTTAAGTTTTTTTTCATAATAAGGAAGTTTTAATCTTACCATAAGAGATGCTTAAATTCAAAGATAGCGTATTTTTTTGTTCTCAAGATACTAATTTTTTAAAAATATGCTTCTCAGGTCAAACATTCTAGTTTTAGATGAAATTCAAGATCTAACGAGCCGACGATAAACCCGACAAATTTTTGACTGACTAAACACTTGCCAAACCAGAAGTATAGGTGAAATAAAATATATTTGTTTTTTACAATAATTTTTTAAGTGTTTGCCACATCGGCTTTTTATCACACTAAAAACTGAAAAACAAATAAACATACGGATCTGTACCTAAGCGAACCTAAACCGAGGAGATCTCTTATAAAACAACTATATATCAAACCAAAATAAAACTAGATTGAATAAAAAATAAATAATTTAAAAAAATTCCATGGGATATAGCCACAAATTTACACCCAGTATTAAATCCATTTTAAAGGATTTGGATTTATAATCGATTAACACTATAAACGTTTTATCTTCTAGATCCATATCTTTTATATGAAAAATATTTTCAAATAATACTCCTACCTTTTTTTTATGAAGGTGATAAAAATTGTATCATATATATTTGAGTAAAATAATATTTTTTTTTACTTATAATTATTTGTTAATATATTTCTTTTGTAATCGTAAAATTACAAAAACTTCCACAAGGTTTTTCTATTGATTAGCATTTACATCATGATCTGATTACATAATTTGATCAAATTTTTAGCTAGAATTTTCTATCTTTTGTTTCTATTTAACTATGCTTTCATCACAAGATCTCAATATACAACCTCATTTATATGAAAAAAAAACAGATTTTTATTTTTTTTTTATTAAACAGATCTTATTAAAACAAAAAACAAGTATGAGTGCAACACTCTAAACATTTTTTGCGAGCTTGTTTACAAAATTTGTTGTATGCTCATGCATGGCACAAAAACATACAAAACCTTTCAAAGTAATACATGGAACACGTTCAAAAATTTATTGATTATATTACTCATGAATTTTAAGCGTTTAAAACAAGTCTTACAAGCTGGTTCCGACTTTAACAATAAGGCTGGAATTTCTTTTAGAGTATTGTTGAAATTTTTATATTGTAAAAAAAATCAAAACAAATATACGTGACCTACCGTGTTATTTTAAAGATTTATTTCTTAATATTTGGAACAATGCAAGCAAAAATAATTACTGTGAATTTGAATTTCCAGAAATTTTTGGGGTCTGCTTGTTCTCAAATTAAACACGAATTTCAATAAGCTTTTTGAAAAAATATTTAAGAATCAGAAACCAATGTTTATTTACAATTTTTCTAATATGTATTCTTGCAGAGTGTTAGTAATCTATCATTTCCAATTAAAAAATATTTATTTATATTTTGACATTTCCATCCAATTTTATGATTACCATCATTTTCACTAGATTTCATTTCATTTCATTTTTTGTTTTTCCTTTAAGAAAAAGATTAACAAATATAATTCTTCGAATCTACAATCGAACGAAATTTTATCATTATTATGATCATCAAAAAAATTGTCAAAAATTTGAACCGAAAATAAAAAATACAATAACCAAAGAAAATTTCCAATCAATACTAATATCTATAATGGGGGGTGGCAACTGGCATGTTTTGTGTGTTTATTACATGGGGAGTGGATTACAATAATTTATTTTTTTTTCTGTTTTTATGTATTTTATGGTGATAAATGAAAATTGGAATTTTTTGATAAATTATTCATATATCTTTTTGTTTATATTTAATGGTTTTTTTGTACCATAGGATTATTTAAAATAGACAAGTGAATAGAAAATATGAAAGTTATTTTATGTTTTTCTTTTATGAATAATGTCATAATTTTGTATAGTTTTTCTTTTTTCCTGGATAAATGTGTGGTTGTTGTTGTAATGAGGGTGGATAGAGATAATTTTTATATTTTAGAGTTGTTATAAAAGTTATGAAAAATAACGATAACAAAAATTGACTGTTTCCTTAGTGAGTTGAATTCAACGTGGCGTAAATGATCGTAACAGGAAAGTTTTTAAGAAGATATCTTTTGAAACGAGAAAATTTTTTATTTATTTTAAAATTTTCGTTTTTATTTTTAATTTAATGTGTTTTGTAGTACGGATTACAATTCAGTCATTACACCACATAAAATCCTTTAATACTAATGTCCACAACATAATGCGTTCTAAGGTGTTGACGAGTGCAATTTTTTTATTTTGATATGTTTTTTTAAAGAATGAAATAAAAACACTTGTTTAGAAAAATCTGCATGAACCAAGGTTCATTGCAAGGTTGTCACCACACGTAGATCAAAAATAAAAAAATAAATCAACAAAAACTGATCCCATGCGGACGTATAAATATGTAACAAAAAGTTTTTCAGTATACTTATTTTGCATAGATTGATTTACATACAGTGAATTAAAAACTTCAACATTAATACAATTATTTTTTAATCTTCATTAAATCAATATAAGCATCTATCAAGTTGGTTTAAAACGCTGCTGCGATTAATCAGATAAAGACATTGGTTGTTCTCTCCATGTAAATATCTCTTTCTGAATTAATTACATTTTTGGAACAAATCTAAGAAATTTAGAATTCGTTCATCTATTTTAGTAAAATTATATCTAAAAAGTTAAAAAAACCTTACTATGGATCAATAAGGCTTTTATTTAATGTGAGGTCAATAAATTTAACTTAATTGAAATTACGTTTGATGTATACAACATTTCTGAAACCATACTTAAGGTAACCGATATATTTTTTATTACTTAAATTTAAAATTAAGTACAAAATGGACTGGAAAAATTTGCTTAAGTAAGCAACACATGCGACATATATTAAAAATTATTGGTTTTTAGCTTGTTAAAACGGTTTTTAAAGAGGAGGAGTCAACATGTTTGCAGGATGCAGTAGTTAACAATATTTAATCATTTTAAAAAAATTTTAAAATAATCTAAGAACATGAATAAAGGTCAGTCTTTAATCCCCGTTTGAACCAGAAATTAGTGACATTTATAGTGAGAAACAAAAATTATTCACAAAGCTCATGTATTAAAAAATTCAGGATGTATTTGTTTTACTTAGTTGAGATTTTAAATAAAAGAGTATGAACACGGTTAATAAAGTGTTTCCACTTCTAGTTTAAATCAGAACCATAAATCAGTTACAATTTATAGTGCATCATTTTAAATTTATATTAATCCCCTCTTGAATGAAAAAAGTTTGACCTGAAACAGAGGTCAAAGATCAAGATCACGAATATATGGTATAAATTATGACAAAAGACGCTTACTAAAGATGCCTAGTATCTCCTTGGTTATACAAAATTAAAGTAGTCTTTAAGCAGTTTATACCAGAGTTTACAAATTCAAAATAATATTCATGATATTCATAATGTTCACTCAAAATAATATTCATGTATTAAAATTTTTATAATTTAAATATCGTTCTTCCTCGAAGAGCAATATTTTTAGTTTTTCGATTTCACTAGGTAGGAGTTTTTATTTAGTTCATTTTCTTTTCATTACATTTTCAAAACATGAAAATAAATACCTTTTCGTCATCCTTTTATAATTTTCATAACAATACTTGCAAAATTGAACAATCAAGCATTCACAAAAATCATTTCTTTTTAACGTTGGAAAGTATTAATTTCGTAGCAAAAATTAAATCTGTGAGTATTTGAAATCAAATATTTATTTCTATTTAGGAGTGAGAACGAGATTTTATTATTTTCACTCCTGTATTTTGGAGTGTTATATTTTTATATGTTACTCGCTCTGAAAGAACGGAGTAGAAAAGTGATATAAGAGGCGTTTCAAACTTTGGTTTATGCAGAAATCAATCCGTTTTTGGAAATGTTTGGTTATTTTAGCTGATCATATTGTAAACGCAGATTATAATTATGTGAAAAATATTAATAACTGAGATTTTTAACTCAAACGGGTTATTAAATGATCTATATAAGTAGTTCTCATGAATTAAAACATTTTTAGCAGTACCATGCAAATCTCATCAACGAGTTTTCTAAACTTTTTTGAACTGAATCTGACTATAATCAATATGTTTGCCCTATTAAATATGAATCAGGCGTAATCGACAGCGTGTCTGCCTAAGGATTCTAACCAGGCACTGAGGAAGAAGTTTCGAATGCATCCAAAACACGAAAAATAAGAAGTTTTCTGAGAAGCTTCCAACCATACATTTGAATTGAAAAAATTCCAATAACTTTTTTACTAACTTGAGTTTAATTGATCTCAAAAAATCCCCAATGAATAATATTGTTATATGATCCTTATAACTGCTTATGATCTGTACCAATACATTCTACACCAGACTCTAATATAGTTGCGAATTCGACCAAATTAGCAATAAGACACTAATAATTTGTTATAAAACCGTTATTGGTTTCTATCCGGGGTTAAAAAAATGTTTAAGGAATCTGACAATAGCCCTCTGGCCCGAATAAATCTCCATTTATACGAGGTTTATTCAGTGATGGTAAATATGACAATAATAATAGGAAATGGTAAAAATAATACACAAACAAAATATGAAAAAAAGAAAGAATAAAATGGTTGATTTTTTTCTCCCATTGATTAATCCAATTTATAACCTCAAGTTGCAGGTTGTTGCTAACTAGTCAAAATGGAAATCACCCAATCCTTGCTGAATATTCCTCGTATCAATCTGCCTTCAGACGACTTATTTTCTTCTTCACTTTTTTTTCACCAAAAGCTGTCTTTCAAATTTTCTTTCAAATACATTCTTCTTATGTTTTTTAATATTCTTTTTCGGGAGGCTAACCTTGATTTGGTTTATAAAATTTTATATTGCAAGAAAAAAACACATGTTGGCCTTACAATTCCTCAAATATATTTTCTTTTACTCTCTCCAAAAAACTATTGTAGCTACTTTCTTTATAAAATTGTTTTATTTTCTTTGTAAGTATAACCAATTATTTTTGCCGATATTATTAAGACACAAATTTCTTTGGTTCAATGTATTTTTAATGATCTTCTAAAGATCTTGTAGAGAAAGAATCTGTTAGACTCTAAGAGTTTCAAATTAATCTGAAATGGAATTCTCATATTTTTAACCTAGGTAAGAACGATGTTCAAAAATTGGGCTTTATGGGACGATGTCGTAAGTTTTTTAATAGTGAACAGCTTCTATTAATGTACAAATCATTTATACGTCCCTGCATGGAGTACTGCTCTCACATATGGGGTGGAGTTTATTATAGTAATTTGAAGTGGATTGATTTTGTTCAGCGCAGAGCTATTAAGCTGATTGGAAACTCAACTCTTGCTAATGAACTTGAGTCTTTACAGCACAGACGAAATGTTGCTGATCTGACAATTTTCTACAAATACATTATCGATGAACGAACTTCTACAGAGATTAAATCAATTTTACCTGAACTAGCAAACCTATTGCGTAACACCAGAGCAAATGTTGTAGCCCATCCTTTTACGGTTCATATAAAAATGTGCAGAACTGTTGCTTTTCAGCGTGATTTTTTCAACAGAGTCTCTCATCTCTGGAACACCTTACCTTCATGGGCTTTTCCTGAAAGCTTTAATCCTCAAAATTTTAAAGTTAGCGTCCATAAATTTCTTAGAGAAACTTAATTTATTCAAACTTAATCCCAATCCCTAGTTGGCATGGTATCTTCGGATATTCAGAGATGTTAATTAATAATTTATTATAATTAACACTAAAAATGCCATAGAATAATGAGCTTGGAATAAAAAAAAATGTGTATAAGAAAAGCAAACTGATGGTTTTAATTATCACAAATATTTTTGATTTGATTTTTAATGCAATGAATCAACTTGCTCGAGAGCTAGAAAATATTCTTTCTTTGAAGTCAAAACTTAATTAATTATTTCCAAAAAAAATGTGGCTTCATACATCGATTTGTTTTTATAAAAAAAAGTGAGATTTCCACCTATCTCAGTCGGTCGGTTTTATTCAAAATAAACCAACGCATACAAGAAAAATTAAACATACATAGAATAATTATTTAAAAAAGCACAAAAAAAACTTCATATTATCAAATCAAAACATAAGATCCTTCATAATTTAACCAATTATTAATATTGCGACAATATTATAGTTAAAACAACACAAAACGGATCACCCTCCATTGGTGATCCAGACATAAACGCACATGCGCAGATTCAATTTAGTTTATTTCGGTATCTGTTTAAAAAAAAGTTATTGCAAAACGAAAACTGTTGTATTTAATTGAAACTCACTATTCAAGTTCTGATTACAATATGTGCATCTTTATTAAAACAATTACATTTATATAAAACAATAAAATAACTATTTAGATTCGAGATCGAGAGAATAATATTGTTTGTTAACCAATTTAGAATCTAACAGTCGGTTGACATTGACGTGCAGATCTTCTTGGTATCTCTCTTGTTACTTCTGAATCGGAAAACGATCGACGCAACGCTGGTCTCAATAATTTAGCAATCGGACGGTTTTGCGGTTGTTGTAATCCTTTGTTGATTTCCTCAGCTATGGTAAAACGATCTATATCAGTTGAGCGAGTCCTGAGTTGATTTTGATGCAGTCGTGATTGAATTTGATTTTCGTGATGAACTTCGCCCACGGTTTCGGAATTCATTCCGTAAGTTTGCTTGATTTACATCCTGTGACAACTCCTCACCTTTTAAAACATCAATAACAGCTTGTGTACTTTCATACGCATTCGCCATTGCAATCACCTCATCTAATCCAGGATTACTCTTTTGAAGTATGGTCAGTCTAACTGGTTCATATATGTAGTGTGCAACACAATCATATCTCTCATAGCCACATCGGAATATGATGGCTTGCACCCCTCACACTTGAATCCACATTTTGATGCTGTCTCTCTAAGGCGAATTCATAAAGCAAAAGGTTCTCCAATCTTCTGTTTTAATTGCCAGAACTTGAAACGCGATGTTAATATGTGAGTTGTTGCAAAAAAATGTTGATAATTTATTTTCTAACTCACTTAATGGTTTGTCTTCCCGTAATTCCTCACCGTAGCTTGGTAAGTGTATGTTTCTGTACCTGCCCACGCCAAGAAACACGATTTTCGTTTTACATCTTGAGTGATGTTATTAGCCATAAAATATTGCTGTAGCTATGCAGAATATTCTTCAAATGTTTCCTTTGTTTTTCAAAACAACAGAATGGACTTATTGAAACGTTTGTACTTTGTTGTTGAAACAGGTTCTGTTGCCCTTCAAACATTTGTTTCATAAACTCGTTTTGATTTTGTAAAAATTACAATAGCATTTTTTCTGTTTCCGATGACATTTTTATTTTATTTTACTAGCACACTAATTATTTCTTAATTCCAAAATAAATTTTTTTTAGAATAAAAAAAAACAAATATTCTGTGTATTAACTTTGACTGCTTTTATCTTCGTTGCCAATATGTTGTAATTAATTGAAACTCACTATTCAAGTTCTGATTACAACCTGTGCATCTTTATTAAAACAATAACATTTATATAAAACAATACAATAACTATTTAGATTCGAGATCGAGAGAATAATATTGTTTGCTGAACAAACATAACAAAAATAAAAATATGCATTACGGTGGAACGTCATAAACAGACAGATACTATTTATGAAACGAATCTTAAACCGTTTGATAGTACGAAATGAATATATGATTGTTGCGAGAAAGGCCTGTGGTAGATTTTAAAAGAAAATATTTAATGAACAGATTTTTTTAGTTGTTACAGGCTATTTATGTATTAAGGGCCATAAAATGTATTTATTTTTGCTTGAGTTTGAGATTATTGCTCGAAGCATTATGTCTCAAATATTTACGCTGTAAAATAGTAATTTATAACGCCCTATTATTTCAATAGGAAAAAATAATCTGAACCACCCCCTTACAAGATATTTTAAATTCACAGTTCAAATTAGAATGCGTGCGGCTAACATCAACCAGGTCTCTGGAAGAGTGCCCTATCATGCCACAACCCTTCTTAATTTAACTTTCTAACAAAAAAAACAGAACGAAAAAACAAAGGAAAACCAAAATAAACATCGACTCTAAACTCTTTCATTAAATTTTGGTTTAGTTATCCCAGCTAACCACTTTATTCTGGTCCAAATTTATTCTGGTCTAAACGAACACCACTTATTTTCCATAAACTAAAAAAAATACATAAAAACTTATTTGAAACAAAAACTAAATCACAAAATTTTAAATTTAATTTTAATCCAATATGATTAAACTTGCAATGATTCTATCTGCCTCAAATCCAACTTTTTAGCAAACTTTTGTATCGCGTGGTACAAAATCTTTAACCCAACTTTTGGTCACACTTTCCAAATCCCAACTCCTTTATCTTAACTTTCTAAAACCAAGAAATGAAAGGAGAACTGAAGGTAAGCATATCTACTGACGTACCTCCTTGGAATAGCATATTTCGCGTGGTTGAGAAATCACACCCTCCAGTTCGTAGAACTGCTTTTCGGCGTCACACAATACGAAGCTTCGTCTAGAACCTCGAAAGAGCATCAAGAACCAAGTTTAGCTTACCACGCCGATACTCAACATCAAAAGTGAATCCTTGCAGCTTTAAGTTCCATCCTGTCAGACGACCTGACAGATTTTCTTGACAGATGCACTTGAACGAAGCGTGATCGGTAATGATTTTGATAGAGTGACCCTCGATGTATGCACGGCACTTCTTAATACCTAGAATATACACAACAATATTCCATCAAAAGGTATATTTCTTACAATACATCTACATTGTTCTCACTCAAGTCGTTCCGATAAAAAAGATGGATTTTGTTTAAATATAAGAGGACCTATGTAGGATTATGTTTACATGTGGAAACCAAAACAGTGATTGTGTCAGTGTGGCATTTTGATTGAAGTTTCACAATAAATATCATAAAGCCTTTAAAGTTAAAAAAGTTTTATTTATAACCATATTATTGGAGGCGTTTTCTTAAAAAAAGTTCATGTTTCCAATAAAAACTGTGAATGTAAGGAGCTAAATGTATGTTCCATTATGTTTAATTTAACCAAAGAGCACACAACAATTAACTTTTGTTCCAAACGTTTTTTTAATCGTAAAACATAATAATCAAACTATTTCCTATTACGAAGAAATAATAATTTTAAGGCATATATATTATTATAAATTACAAACAAATGATTTTTCTTTAAACTAAAATTTCCTGGAAATCATTTATCAAATTGCACGCAACTCAACCATTAACCCGTACAATAATTTATTTGATTCACAATATTTTAACAACAAAAAATTAAATTTCTACTTATTTCATTACGTTACACCATTTTACTTTCAAAATATTAGAATAAAATTTTTCTCAGTTTTAAATTTACCACTATAAAATTTACTATTTTTCAGTTCGAAAATATTATAGAACTATTATTTTTATAGAACAAAGACAAATCAAAAGTGTTAATGTCACAAAAATATAAAATTTATATTCAAAATAAAAACCGAAGAAAAAATTTCATTATTGTTTTTGACATTAAATAAAAATTAATTTCGGTCTCCTGGTTTGAATAAATGATTATGACTTGTTTTGGAAAAGTTCCAAAAGTTATTTCAATTTCATAAAAATAAAACAAATGCTTTTCATCAGCGTAATAATTAGAAAGACAAATGCTTCGCTGAGTGTTATACTTCAACAGATTATTATCTTAATCATTGAGGAATTAAATATAAATAAATCAATAAATAAATTATATTCAATTTAATAAACTTAAGTTTAACAACTTGTAGTATCATTTGAGCTTTTACTATGTATTTGAATAAAAATAAAATTGAATTTAAATTCAAATTTTTTTCGATTTTTTTCATTTCAACTACATCATCAAATTTCAAATAAATTTGCATTTTAATTGGAATTGATAATGAATGAACAACAAAATAAATAATTTTTGTTCGTATTTTTTCATTATTCGTAATTTTTTAAATTGTTTTTAAAGAATTAATTTAAAACTAAAATCAATAATATTTAAAGCAATATTAAATTCCTCTTTCATTGACTTATTAATAATAAGTAATAACAAAAGAAGCAAACAAGACCGAAGCACAAACAAGATGTGTTTCCTTACGTTTTCATATATTAATTTCTTCGTTTATGAAAAATAACTTTGTTTCTGTAGTAACAACTATATTTGTTAACAACTTATAAACAGAAACCCTTAATTAAATTAATTAAATAAATAGAAACCGAATATTCTGGTCCCAAAAAATTTTGTTGGTAGACCTCAATTAGTTTGATTACAATATTATTAATAGCTTTAACCTCGTTTTTTTTCTGGGTAAAATAATTGTATATTCATTCATATTATATGTCAGCTTGGAGACTTTTAACTAAATTTTGAAATAGATAAAAAAACAGAAGGCTTTAGCAAATACATATACATATATGTACATAGTTACATTTCCTGAATTAATTTTCTGTTTCTACATGTTCATGAGATGTTTTCTAAGCCAAGATTTTGGTTTAAATTTAAGTTTAAAGAATAATATCGATGTTCTAATGGTAATACTGTAAGCCGAAATAATAATGGGGCGGGCAATGTACAAATTAAAATAAACGATGTAGATGAGCGTTGAAGTAGCAAAATAAGGGGGTTAAGAAAGTAAACAATAAAGGATATCTGACGATAAACAGAGGTAAAAAGTGAGAAAGAAGACATAAAGACAGAAAGAGAGAGAGCGAGAGAGGAGAGAGACAGAGATAAAGAGAAATAAAGTGGAGAAAAGAGAGAGAGAGGAGAAAAGAGAGAGAGAGAGAGAGAGAGAGAGAGAGGAGAGAGAGAGAGAGAGAGAGAGAGAGAGAGAAGAGAGAGAGAGAGAGAGAGAGAGAGAGAGAGAGAGAGAGAGAGAGAGAGAGAGAGAGAGAGAGAGAGAGAGAGAGAGAGAGAGAGAGAGAGAGAGAGAGAGAGAGAGAGAGAGAGAGAGAGAGAGAGAGAGAGAGAGAGAGAGAGAGAGAGAGAGAGAGAGAGAGAGAGAGAGAGAGAGAGAGGAGATAGAGAGAATGAAAGAGAGAAGAGGAATAGAGAGATCCCTATCTCTCAGAGAGAGAGGCAACATTCCAAATTTCTTACTAAATTCAATTCAGTCAGCTCTTTCCAGCTTCAAAGTATATAAAGCAAAAGAAAACAAATGTGAATTAATCATTCTCAGCTTCATTAATCAAATAAACGTCACAGCAATTTTATGAAGTCAACCATTAAATTAATATCTCATCAACAAATAATCAAGATAGATGTACGATTAAATACAAATTTTCACTTCATAAGACTTCGTCTAATTATCCATGCTAATTTTTAAATTGAAATTGTTGTCTAATGTCATAAGGTATCACTATCACTTGTACATTTTCCTTAATTCTCAACTTGACTTAAAATTTAAATAAATTTAATCGATCTTTTTATATAAACGGAAAAGGTGAAAAAAAATATGCCAGACTAAATAAAATAAATAATGGAAATGAAAAGTAACAAATTACATTCATTTACATTTTCTTTCTGACAAATATATGTTTACGAAAAACATAAAACTGCTCACGGAAAAACAGTAAAATAAAATAAATAAAAATAAAAAAAATATTTTATGAGGTTTGCCGGGTTTTTTTTTATCACATTTCATTTCGTTGTACTTTGTTGTATGTACGAAAAGGTATAAGTAGTTAGGTTGGAGGGTTCATAGTATTCCACACCAAAAAAAAATATATACATATATATAGAAATAGAAAATTCGAACCTAATCCCTTTTCTCCACCCTTCCAATTTTCATTTTATGTTCTGTATTTTTCATTTTCTTGTTGTTTCTATTTTTACCTGTTTTATGTTATTATATCACCTTAAGTTTTGAATTTACTTTTGGTTTTTTATCAAGTTTGTCGGAACAGAAAAAACTTAATTATGTTATTCATTTTTCCTTTAAGGTTTGTTTTTGCAACTACAATCGCAGTTTTAAGATCACTGATAAATTTCTAAGAAATAAGTAATTTCCAAACAATAGAACGTGTTAGGATGAATTAAAAGGAATTCATACTCAAAAAAATCATACAGATTCCAGAACGTCCCAAAAAGCAACTAATCTCATAAAACAATGATAAACGAATTTTCTAGTAGCAAAAAGTGTCATTCACTACAAAAATCCAAGTTTTCTTGTTTCATACAATCGCAAAGAGAACCAAATCTGTTCTGCTGGAAAGATGGACCATATTAGTACAAACGATATTACATATTTTACAAAATCGATCTATATAGTTGTTAATTTACGTTATTTGTAAATTCAGTAATGCCTGCAACAATACCACTTAATTTAATCAGGGTTTTAATAACAGCAAATACAAAAAAGAATTCTTAGAATAAATTGTCACTAACAATTTACCAAATTTTTTTATTTATTCAACATAAAAATTTTTTTATTAAGCATATTCAATAAATAATAAAAAAATAATTTTTGAACTTTTTCGTGAAAATTTTAATTACTACAACAATTAATTAAAAATTTTTCTCCTTTTTTACTTTCACCTCAGAAAATTGTATTTAAATTTTACAAAAATATTACAATTCTACAATATTCAAAATACAAAATTATTTTGAATGCATTTCAAGAGAAACTATCTCCCATCTTCAGCACTGCAAAACAAAGTAAAGCTAAAAGAAAATCGAAAAATGACAAAATTTTCAAGGAAAACTAAACGAAAATAACAAAATTTAAAAGAAAACTAAACTTAGAAATTATACAATTGAAAATAAATTGGAAGTAATATTTCCTCGATCAAAATTTAAACATTTATCAAAATTTTTAGAAATAAAATAGCTTTCAAAAGCATCCAAATTGGAAGCTTTATTAACTTCTTTTATTAATTTAATATTTTACAAAGAAACTCCCAAATGACATTCTGTCAAAGCATGATGTGCAATGCATGATTTTTCTGGCCGGTTAAATCTAATATGGCTTTTATGTTCTTTAAATCTTGTTTTTACACTTCTTTTTGTTTGGCCAATATAAATTTTAGAGCAATCACTACATTTGTATTCATAGATTCCTGATTTTTCTAATTCTTCAATTTTGTCTTTTGTGCTCCCTAAAATGTTTTTTAATTTCTTTTGGTTGCCGAATACTGGGAAGGAATTGTGTTTTTTACAAACAGATTTTAACTTATTTATAATTTTGGGTGCAAAAGTTATTTTAAATCTCTTTGAATAATCAGGCTTTTGTTTATTTTGACGAAATAATGTTGATAAACTATGTTTTTTATTTTTATTCGAATAATGTTCTACAATTTTGTCAATTACGGCAGGTTGATATCCATTAATTATTGCTAAATTCTTTATGTAATTGTATTCATTCATATAATTTTGTATTGAAAGAGGAAGTTTACATAAACGGTGAACCATAGAATGAAAAGCAGCCATTTTATTTTGTGAAGAACAATATGAGTCACTAGTAATTAATCTATCAGTGTTTGTTGGTTTATGGTAAACAGAAATATCAATTTTTTCATTAACTCTTTCTAATTCCAAATCTAAAAATGGAATTTTTTGATTTTCTTCAATTTCATAAGTAAACTTAATGGTACTATATTGCTCATTTAAAATGTCAACTGTGCCAGTAATTTTATCATTTTTTAATATAACAAAAATATCATCAACATATCTAACCCAAAATCGGGGTAATATATTTGAATTTTGTAATGTTATTTCAAATTTCGACATAAATAAATCAGAAATAATTGGTGATAGTTTGTTTAGCATTGCTGAAGATGGGAGATAGTTTCTCTTGAAATGCATTCAAAATAATTTTGTATTTTGAATATTGTAGAATTGTAATATTTTTGTAATATTTAAATACAATTTTCTGTGGTGAAAGTAAAAAAGGAGAAAAATTTTTAATTAATTGTAGTAGTAACCATATTCAAGTAAAAAAAATTCAACCAACATTGAATACGTTGAAAAGAATTTAGTTTTTATTTGACCGTTCAACTAAATAAACTCTAAAACGTTTGATAATCAAACATGATCTGTCTAAATAACATCAAGAGTTTTTATATTTTGTCTCGTCACAACTCTTCGGTTTCTTTTCGTAGTTGATTTTAAGCTTAAGTGACAGTTGAAGACTTCTGAGGTTACTGAATTAGCGTTAACCAACACGACTACCTGGGACACGAACACGAACCGATAACCAGATCAAAAATAAATTTCAATGCACGCCAAATCTATAAAGGATTATCACGGAACATTAGAATTTACAATCCATAATGAACATCGGTACCGTTAAATCCCCGATACAATACCAGAAACAGATGATAAAAGCAGTGTGCACTCCAGTAGTTGAAAACCAGACGAAGAAAACTGTACGATGCAACACAAAAAGATTACATTTTAATATCCTTGGCATGGTGGACTCCAATACTTCAACCATCCAAGTTCTCACATTCGTAGAGTACATTACATCAGCAATTGCTTTGATGATGGCCGGCATGAATTTAGGTGCAAGTTTAGCATTGAATTTATCAGTTGTTGTGGCTAAAATGTCCTAACGTGAGAGCATAGATTGTACTGGTGTTGAGATTTCTCATATGCAGATTGAAAATTGGCTTGCACTTGACTCTTAAGTATGGCTAGATGGTCCGAACGATCTAATTCTTCGTTGACAGTCTCGTTGAGGATGTGAAGGGATTTCGTAAGTCGATAAATCTTTCCATTTGATATCGGATGTTGATGGTGAGTATTGAGTGGCGCTATGGATTGCGACTCACAGGTCGTAAACCTCGTCTCCCAGCTGAGAATCCCATGTTGTGTGATGACCCTTTACATACGCTCATTTTGCTGCGAAGATCGATCTATTTACCCTCTCCGACGCATTACTCTGTGGACTATAGACTGCAGTTCTAATGTGGTGGGCTTTGAAATCTGATAATAAATTATGAAAAGTTTTGCTGAGACACTGTTTGCCATTGTCACTATACAGAAACTTTGGTACTTCATATGTTAAAAACACATCATTCTTCAGGAATGCATTCACTTTAGGTGAAGATGCGTTCCGAAGTGGTTCAAGCAATATAAACTTTATGAAATGATCCAAAACCATCAGTATAACCGTATTCTCAAGTTTAGAACAAGGATGCGGTCCAAAAAAATCTATATATACTCTCTGCCATGAGAGTTCAGTTACGAACTGAGATTGCATTGGAGGACGCAAAATCTGATTCGAGGCCTTCGTTTGCTTGCAAGTGGAGGGATCAGTTTTTATTACATCATCGGACGCAAAATCTGATTCGAGGCCTTCGTTTGCTTGCAAGTGGAGGGATCAGTTTTTATTACATCATCATATTATTCATCGCATGGAGGGATCAGTTTTTATTAATTTGTAAATTTTTTTCTATTTTTTTGATCCACGGGTGTGATAACCCCGCGTACTCCAGTCCCTGCTATTGGCATATGAGTTAACGTGAGATATCACATACCACTGGCAATAGCAGTGAGATATCACTAGCCAAGGTGATATCTTAGGGGTGCTGGCGGATGAACTGTATTCAGTCAACGGTAGCACTCTCAATCTTACCTAATGAATATTCCTTGATGCTGGAACGCTGTGGCTTGTTCGATGAAACGAGCCTTCATATAACTACATATCTGAGCTTTAATCATTGAAAAATTTACTGCGTCCCATAATCAGGGATTATTACATTGGCTGGACTATTGGCAAACCAATTTTAGTTTTGTTCCTGCAAATTTGTAAAACAAATTTGCTTTTTATCTCTTATTTTATTTTTATTTTCCCTATCCTATCACGAAATATTGGCCTATGTCATATTTTATATGTGATAGGATTTATGGTTTAGTTATCCATTACTAAACAAAAAAATATTTAAAAAAAACAGATTTGCGTCCATTAACATCCTTAGAACGCATGTTGTTGTGGGACCTTGGTCTTAAAAGGTTTTTATGTGTTGTTGTGACACATATTGTAATGCCTACTACACATCACATTTTATTAAAAAAAAAAAAAAAAAAGTATCACAAAACACAACATAATTATGTACTTGTGACGCCATGCCAATGGCAGAGACAGGTTTTGGCAACCATAACTTCCACAAGGTACATTATTTGGAATCACATCAGGTTTTGGTTCTACACGGATGTACAGCTTGCGGATGTAAAGACTATGTTTGGGGTTCTTTTTTGATGGATAATTGTAAAGTCCATATGCTAAAGCTTTACGCTCCACCTAGCCACTCAAGTCTTTCTTGACATAAGCCACTTCAGACTTGAGTGGTTGATCATAATTGTGCATCGGTGACCTTCAATATAGGCCCTGAATTTTTTAAGACTCAGAATTGCCGTAAAACTCTCAAACTTTAAGCCGAATAGTTTCTTCGACAACCTGATACAAGATACTACCGACCCCTATTAGCCTAGCATTGCAACGAATGAAAAATTCTTTATCCTAGTCTGGATTAACCAGAACCGGAGTTGAAGACACCAGAGTTTTAAAGTTTTCAAAGGCTAATTGGACTTCCGAAGTCTACTTAAGCTTGTTCGAACCTTTTTTTAATAGATCAGTTGTTGGAGATACCACAACCGACATTCCAAGAAGACGACGTATCTGCTTCACGTTAGTTGATTCAGCCACAACAACTCTTACCTTTTCTAGATCCGTACGCAAACCATCTTCACCCACCAGAAAACTTAAATAGTGCACCTTTCTTAAAGCAAACTTGCTCTTATCAAGATTTATCGTCAACCTAGCCGCCATTTTCATTGAAGAAACTTGGGATAGAAGTTTCATATGTTCCTGGAGTGTTGAAGACCAATAACTCATGTTCAAAACAGACGAAAACATTCTCATGATATTGGTGAGGAATCTCATTGTGTATCAGCCGACGCATTGTCTGGGGTGCATTGCACAGTCCAAAAGGTGCAACCTTAAACTGAAACATTGGTCTTGCGGGGTTTGTGAAGGTTGTTTTATATCGGGATAATAAGGACAGGAACTCTGTTTAACAGGTACACAATCACTAACATCCATGCCATGTTCATCCTTGAGAAAAGAAATGTATTTCGCACTATTTGGCGATTTAATAGGCTGGCGATCAAGGAAAGGGGGTAAGCGTCCTTCTTGGTCAGAGATAGTGATGTAAAAGTGTTTAATACTATTGTATAATACGCGGTATTATACGTAAAATACCGTATTGTCCAAAACGTAGTAAAATACAAGGTATTTTATTATAAAATTTTTTTCTATTGTGGTGGCGCGCGAATCAGTAATCTGCAATTTTATTGAGATTTCGCGTGGATTATTTGAAGAATTTATAACTGCAAAAATATATACTACTGGTTCTTGAATATATGAACGACACAGAAGAAATTAATGAGTTATTGCCCCTTGTTACTAACAGTTAGAAACGCATTCTTAGTGATTCGCAAATTTCTATGGCAACAAAATTGTTGTAATATCAACAGAACATAAATTTCAAACATCGAATGCTGCATCATTACTGTTAACTGTTATAGGGAATTTTTTTTATGCAGCAGATCAAAATTATGAGCCATGAACTCATTCCGTTCAACTCATTATGAGCTATGGACTGTCATTCAATTTTACATGTTTGAGTAGTCCTCTTTCTATACATTCAAATTGATTAACTAAAACACCCAAATCTTAAAACTCACATTTTGAAACCGATAACAGCTATATTGATTGTTTAACTTAGTGGCAAAGAGTTTGTGGCTCTTCGGAATGTTGCATCGTGCCGCATATTCCACTGTAGCAGAAAAATCTTTTTCAATCTGCAGCCTAACTCATACTGCAAGAAGTATTTGTCTTACAAATCAACGAGACGTAATCTTGTTTATGTGAAAAATCATAATTTAAATCTTCAACAGTTTACCGATGGGAAATGATAAGTCTTCAATTTAAATAAAAACATAAATACAATAACTCGGCGCGAATGAAAGTGATTAATATTGAAACCAAGCAGAATCACATGAATAAATAGATCTTATTAGCATTGGTTTAAGAAATATAAATAAAGATAACGATAAGAAATCCAAATGTTGGGGCAGTTATTTAGAAGAAAATGAATTAGTTGTGATTGAAAATGGTGATGGAAGTAATTTTTTGTTGTTATACCACTAACACTGTATGTCGGCTATTGCACTTTTGTACAGAATAGACGGTATTTTATTTTGTATTATACAATGTATAATACGCTGTATTATACAAAAAAAATAAAATACCGTATTTTAACATCTCTAGTCAGAGAATTAACACGCCGGCGATCTATACATATTCTGTTCTTTCCACAACTTTTCTGAACCAACACCACTGGCAAGCACCAGGAACTGTCGGATTCCTCAATTACGTCTATTCGAAGCATCCGGTGAAGTTTGGCATGGATCTTTAGCTGAATAACCGGCGATCTGGGATAATGTCTCTGTTTAATAGTTACACTATCACCAACATCGATGACATGTTAAACCAAAGAAGTCTTTCGAGCTCAGACGGGAAAAAATCCGAGTTTCAAAGGATGGGAAAGAATCCTTGATCCTTTCTAGCTCCTAAAGTTGGTCAGGGGTGATATTATGCATTTTAGTGTTGTCAGACTCCGATCGCGTCAGTTCACTGCAGTCTTAAAACATGTGTCTTAAAACACTTAAAAACATGTGCGCCGTTACATGGTGTAAAGCTTTAAAATTTCAATTTACAATTCAATTCAATAACAAAAAGATAGCTAAGCTTGTGCCTACTGAGGATAACGTCCGACCAGCTATCATTTTAATTAAAAGAGAATCCGTATCGAAGCAAGCTGCATGTTACGGTGTGATAAACTTCGACTTTGAAACATATAATAAGGAAAAAGTAGAGGGTAAAGCAGCGGTGTCTGCATCGGTTGAACATGCTTTCTCCACGCAAGGAACCTTGGCTGAAGAAGTACATCCGACTAAAATTCCTCAGTCTCAAACAACTGGTACTGATAGTGACGCTTGCTCCACGAATACGGAGCTATCTTTATTGATGGTGGTCTGCGAATTCCCTGATGGGTATTATCGTGAATCAAGTATAGCGAATCAGATATTACGATTGTAGAGGTCAACAGTTCAGTACATTATAAAGTTTCTCGAAATCAACCTCCAGCATTGTAAGAAAGTTATCGCTGCAATTTTGATCACATTGGTATAAGGTGAGAAATATGATGTCTTGATCCAATAATCACGAGTCTCCTATAACCGGGTACTTAAACTTAAGACTCAAAACTGATCGATAACAACATCCACGAACAATGAACATATCTCCTGGTAGTCTGGATACTGGCGAGCGACTATGAAATGGAACGTATGGAAATTTTTAAATACCTCAGGTTTGTGATAACATCGTCAAATAAGGCAGGCAGATATTAAGAACCATGTCACTGCCGCATACAGAGTTTTCTACGGATACTCAAAACTTCTTCTATCAAAACATTTTTCGCGGGTGTGTAAACTCACACGTTAAAAAGCCATAATTCGACATTTGGAAGTGAAAGATAAACATTGACTACCACCAATTGTAGAACTATATCAACATTTGATGGGAAGGATCTGCAAACAATTTATGGTCCATGTAAAGTTCTGAAAATCTCCTGAAAATCTCCCAGGAGGCTGTGACGTAATCCAATGCATTAAATCGAATCGGATTAGATGGTTTGATCATGTATATAGAATGATAAAATAGTGTCGCTCGCAACAACAACTAGCTGGTGTTCGTCGGGGAGGAGTACCTAGACAACGCTAGCGTAATGCCATCATCCACGACCTTCGTGAAATTGGAAGCGGAAAGTGGAGTCAACTAGTCATGAAACAAAATTAATGAAAGCTGAAAGAGAAAGAGAATAAATGAGAGAGAGGGAGAGAGTAACAAATCCATCTTTGTAGCCTCTATTAGGCAAGAAATATTGAATGTCACTTTTGTGTCTGATGTCATGTCAATTAGAGAACTTAGCTAGGTTGTGTTGTGTCTTTAATCTTTTCTATCACTCAAACGGCGCATCATACAATTGTTTTCTGATCATCGAATCGAATGATCAGTAGATTACTTTCTGTACTGAGTCTATAAATTACCTGCTAGTAACACGTATTTAAGCTGATCTGTGAGACCTGTGGTTAAGTCGTATAGAAACAGAACCAATCAGGACTTTTCCCAGCACATCATTAGTATACTGGAAAAAACTTCACGGACTTATAAACCTTTAAGCTCTTGAATTCATCAAGGCCCAAGAATTTTCAGCCCTATGGACATTCAAAAAACCATTGACTTAAACATTGATTTAGCTGCCAACAATTTTTAGTAGCAGCCTTGTACTGTGTCAGATTCCACCAAGACAAATTTAACCTCTATACCTAAGGAAAGAAAACGATCTCATCGGAATTGCCAAAGACCGTAGGCCCATTAGTCTCTCTTCTTATTTTCTAAAAACACCGGCAACTGCAAGGTGGAGAACTGTAACCCCTTCTTAGAAACTTGATCAATTATAATCTGTGACGGATGATGTATTGGCGTCTTCGGCAAATATCTAGCAAATATCTAGGGACTACTTTATTTTTTAGGAAGTGCAAACCACCTAAAGTTGACTCCCAAGCTCCCAACAGAGTCAACCTGTGTGTTATAGGCAAGGTTAATTTTTTGGGGCTCAGTCTGGGCATCAAAGTAAGCTAGAAAATCAATATTATCGAAAGAGTAAGAAAAGCTGCTATACTGTTTTACTCGTGCAAAAGCTCCACTGGACGAAAATGGGGCCCCGAGCTCTACGTTATTTACTGAATATACAGCTCAACAATTCGACCAACTCTGGTGTATGGGTTTTTCGTTTCGGTTTGGTGGCCGGACTTAAGTAGAATGGAGAATCAGAAACTCTTGATGCAAGCTCAGAGATCCACATTAGTAGAGTGCATTAGATGAGTTCATTGTGCATTAGTGGAGTTCACTCAAACAGATCGCTTCCAGTGCCACAGTTAAACTAAAGTCTGCTGGTTTGTAGAATGGGAATGATATAGAGAACTACTCAATTCTGATAAATTGGAATATTCCCTCTAGCATAGACTATTGCATTCCAAAACCATCCTCAAGGTTGGCTTCACAGCTGCTATTCCTTCCAGAGAGAACTATGAAAGTGAGTTAGATAAACATACAGGTGTTGTCAACTTCTACATGGATGGGTCGAAAACGAATAGGAAATTCGGCTGCGAAGTCTTCAGCAAAGCACTTAATTCAATCCGTTTTTTTCGGTCGTCTGATTACTGCAGTGTCTTTGAAGTTGCAGAATTTGCAGCTATAAAAGAGACCGTAGACTAGTTTAAGTATGAGGTAATATCTGTAAAGGATACTAGCATGCTAACTGATAGTCAAGCTGCAATCAAGATACTAGAGTCCACCCTCATCAAGACGAAAGTAGCCTGAAACTGTGTGGTATTTCTTAACGAGATGGTTGATGAGTTTAATATTCACCTTGTTTGGATGCCAGGAAATTTCAGTATAATGAAAATATATCACCAAGCATAGCATACATCTTGCTTCATGCAAATTCCTACTCCAAAAGAAGATGCGTACATTTAAGGTGACAAGGCACCACTTGTATGATTGCCAGACAGATCTTGCCTGCTCCGATATTTGTCAGAAATCGTCAGGTATACTTGTAGCTCTGGTTTTAACAAAATCTGAGGATAAACGTTGAAATTACTCCAAAGAAAATGCAACTAAAATACTTTACATCTAAGTAAATACCTCTTTTTAACATAGCTTGGTTGATTTGATACCAACCCATGACAATTAACAACTCGAGCGAGAAAAAAACACATTGATCTAAGTTCTCGTTAAAAAAGTTTAAACCTTTTAAAAACTCGCTCCTTTATTTTATTAGTTTTTCAAAACATCTATAAATCTTTTAACTAACACAATTTTATGCTTTTTAATTTTTTTAATCATCTCAACTTTCCATTTCATCCAAAAATTCTATACATCAAACCAACATAAATCTCAAATCCTTGCCTTTGATTATCGTAAAACATAAATATTAAAAGTATACAAAACCGCAGACATAAACAAAAATCAACAAAATCATTCAAACGTAAACAACAGAAAAAAGCAGTTAAAAGAGAAACTTCAAACAAAAGCTCCAGTATAAAAGTAGACCACGTTTAATTTTTTTATAAGTAATAATTTAAAAGTAAAAAAACATATTTTATTTTATTTTTTCTCCTGTAAATTTACGGACTCTCCTCGTTTTAATTCTATTTTAATTCTCATCCTTTTTCCGCAAATGTAAGTAATTATAGAGTTTTATTTTTTTGTTTGAGCTTTTGAAAATTAAGCATCGTCATCATAATTGCAATAGAAAAAAAATTCTAGAATGAATTCAATTTTTTTTTGCTATGACTTTATACTTATCAGTTGATTTTATTGAAAAAATAACAGTTTTTTACCAAGTAACAAGAAAACATATTTTCCCATAAATTATTAAAACCAAAAAAACAATCATTAACGTTATGTACGAGTATACGTGACACGATGGTTTCTTGAGTTTTTTTTTATTCCAATAAAAGTTTAAATTGTTTTGTCCTCTTCTGATTTAAAATTAGAGTGGAAAATGTATGAATTTATAATAATTATTATGGGGCCGTTGTGTTAAACGTAAAGCAAAAACAACACAAATTTCCCAATTAAAGTTTAATTAATACCAGAGTGGGGCAAATATAAAAAGAACAACATAAAAGTAAGGAAAAATTGTAAAAAAATAAAATGGTTTAATTTATAATTTATGAGAAAAAAGGTTAAAAAATTTTAAGTTTAAGGTAATGTTTGGGTTTAATAAGATTAGATAGATATATACGTATGGATGTTAATTTCTGTTACATTGTGGTGTGGGAAACAGAGCATTTACGTACATACGCATAAGCATTTTGAAAAAAAAAAGATGCTTAGCAAAAAATAATTTAGACAGACCGATTTAGCTTTTACCGATTTAGCTCTAAGTTTTATACAAAAATATCCCAAAATAACAGTAGTCTCAAACGCTTCCACAAACGCCGCTTGCTTATGGAATTTGTATTCTGGGCTACCTAAAGATTATTTCGAAATCGGTCGTCTGGATCACGAAATCCATCTAGTATCAAAACTCGACTAACGACAGTCAGCTAACAAAAGTCCACTATCGGTAGTCAACTTTCGAAAACTAAATTTCAAACTTTTTCAATAAACAAATTGATAATTTAAGACCGATAATAAGAAAAAATTTTATAGATAAATCAAACTAGACTCTTCTAAAATGACACATTTAAACACAGTTTTACTAGTTGAACCATTTTTACTGTTGTTATTCAAATATGTTTCCAACTGACTTCGGAATTCGGATTCAGGAAATGTAATCAGCAATTATCATCGACATCAATGATTCCATGCAATCAAAATTAAATTTTTTATTCACTAATTATTTTAATCAGTAACAAAGAAAAACAACTATAACTATGATAAAATTTTATTTATTTCTTTAATTTTTCACTGTTAGCAGTTCTGAAAATTAAAACAATAAAATTAAAAAAAAAACTAAAGTCATTTAAGTTGTTCAGTTTTTTTCGTTCTTACATTTAATCTTCTATCGTATGCATTCTCTATTTTATCTTTAATTTTATGATTTTTATCGCTGTGTTGTCATTATCATGAACTATTATTGCTGTTTTTTACCGTAGATTTTTCCTCGAGAAAATTGAATAAAAAATGTGAAGAATTTTAATATGCAAATTTTAGATAAAATATGCATTCAAGCAACAATGTATACATAATGACAATTTTGTTGATGAGGATATTGAAACAAAAAGCGACATCAAAAGTTTGAAATTGAAATATGACGAGAATGCTTTAAACAACTTTGCTAGTTGATGATGAAAGTAAGCTGTCGGGATGTTTTTCTCTTTTCTTATATTTCTTAGAAGTATTTTAAATCTGCATATTTGGATCATCCTTTCATTGATAATTGGGCTGGAGCGAATTCAAAAGAGACCATGTTAGTTATAAATTGCCAAAATAATTTTAAAACCGTCAAAGAAAACGCAGGCTCGCGTAAGATAAGCTACAAATAGAATGAATCCGCTCCGCTTCGTTCATTTTTTATTTTCTTCATACCGTTCGTTTTATAAAACACAATACAACCGCTCCGTTTTAACTATCCAAAAATTTATATCTTATAATATTTATATTTGTATTTTTATTTATTATTTTATAGATTTACTAAATTACTTTTATATTTTAAGAAATTTTCTGAAATTTATTCATTTATATAAACATGTTGAGAAATTAAACAATGTTTTAGTGTCCGTTCCGCTTTTTTCCCCTCCGTTCATTGTGTTTTAATTTCCGTTCTACACATAAACCGACCGCTCAAATATAACGGAGCGGGCGGAAAGAAATATTCTGTTTGATTCTTTAATTTCTATAAAAACATTTCCAAAAAACACCAACAGTTTATAAAAAGATTTAATAAATTAAATTTGCAAAAAAAATATATCAAAATATCAAAATATATCAAATATGAAATATAAAAATCATGAAAATATATATCGGTTTATCGTTTTACAGTTAATATACCAAAAACACTAAAAAAGATTCTGTTTTTGTTCGGGGCCAGGTAAAGTATTTAGCACATTAAAATGTCTTTGTTTTGACGCTATGTTTTTTCATATTTCAGGAGTGCTAAGACTTTTATTTTTACTTGTTTGCGTACAAAAATTGTTACCGGTTAACAAATCTTATTACACAAAAACTTATTTAAAATGCCACGAAAAGTTAATTAATCCAAAGGAAGTTAATCTCACAAACTCAATTTGAACAATTGATTCCATATATTTTAATTTAAAGATCGGAATCGATATAAATTAGCAAATTATTAGAGAATATCTTTATATCTGAATATTCTTGTTTTAGAGTAAAATTCGAAATAGGCCGTCGTTACAAAACTAGGAGAAACGAAAAGAGTGATGAGATGATTACCATCATTTGCTGTTTATTCTAGAAGAATGGATCTATAGAAAATCGCGGCTTGCTACAAGAATTGCTTTGATTATTTTTAATATTTATTTTTGACTAATGAATTATAAATTGAGTAACTTATTCACTTGCAAAACGTTATAATAAAAAAAACTGTTTGAGATGATAGAGGAAAGAAAAAATAAAAAAATTCACGTCAAAAGAAACAACAAAATATGGAAAACCTCACTGTACAAAAAATATACCTATATAAATATGTACATGTATACATTATTAAAATTATTTAAACATTTATTAAAATTTATTTATTAATTATTAAAAATTGACTATTTATTTATTATATTTATTTATTTATATGAAATTTATTTATTTAATTATTATTTTAAAAAATATTTTTTATTTATCCATTTATTAATTTACCTATCTATAAAATTATTTATTTATATATCAAATTGTCTATTTAAAATTTATTTATTTATTTTTTAAAATACAAGAGATCCCCTGGGTCAGAAGCCGTATTGTATCAAACTGTAAAAACGATAAAGATGCTGTTGGAGAAGGACCGAGGAGGAAGATCGAACTAGCGATCTCTTTCTAAAAACGATATGTGAGGCCTAGAGCGAAAAAAAAGAAATCAAAATCCTAAAATCGACGCTCTAGAACCTTCCAAAAATTTGAGTGGGATCTAGCAGCTGCTTTAGATTCCAGCCCAAATGTCTGTCTCGACAAACCAGGGTGGGTGAAAGGATCTTGATGAAATTTTGGCAAAAGATCCAAGTTTACTTGAAAAATGCAGATCTGGATTCATTTCAAATTTGGAAAAAATGGCGGAGGGTCTCCCGAACACCTCCAAGTTTAAATCTTCAATAACTTCTAATCCCGGACTATGATCTTATCGAAACTTTTTATATGATGTTTTAGTACTGTTTCCACTATTTCTGCATACCAACTTCCGGTTTGACACTTCCGGTTAAAAAGTTTTTTTTTCAGGTGTTTATCCCTACTGTAGCCTACAATTACCGATCGATTTTTAATGAGACGTTGGTAAAAGCTTTCAAGTAAATTGAGAAAGATTTTATCAGCTTTTGGAGTACTTTGGATAAAGGGTTGGGGGGTTCACCATACAACAGCTGGTTTTTTCCACCATGTTTTTTATGTTTGTTGGGAGCATACAATATTAGTTCGTGAATGAATTTTGATGAAACTTTGGAAAAAGATGCAAATATGTATGGCAAGGAACTGATTGATTTTTTAGCGATAGTGAACAAAGTGGTGGGGGTCCCCCGAGCACCTGTTTTTTGGAAAGTTCAATAACATCTGTACCTGATTACCGAATTGGATGAAACCTGGTACATAAGCATTTAGTACGGTTTACAATAGTTCGGCATCCCAACTTACAGTTTTTCACTTTCGGCAAAAAAAATTTTTTTGTACTTTTTTGTAGTTTTTTCAGTGTCTTTATGCACACTACAGCCTACAATAATGAAGTGATTATGATGAAACCTGTGGAAAAGGTTTTAATTTGTGTGAAAAGATAGTGATCCTGTTTTGGGACACATTGATCAGAGTGGCGGGGGTCTACCATACAAATGCTGACTTTTTACACTTTGTTTTTAAAGTTTGTTGGGAGCATACAAACTTCATTCATTAATTTATTTTAATGTCACTTTGAAAAAAGATGGAGACTTAAAAAACAAAGAACTGATTAGTTTTTGGACAATATTGGGATAAGTGGTATGGGGCCTCCCGAACACCTGTTTACTGTGTCATAATTTTTTCAATTTTTGTTTGGAGCACACACCATTTGTTCGTGCATAAATTTTGATGACACTTTGGAAAAAGATGCAAATGTGTATGGCAAGGAACTGATTAGTGGGGTCCCCCTAACACCTGCCTTTTTTAAAGCTCAATAACATCTATACCTGATAATCGAATTGAATGAAACTTGGTACATAAGCATTTAGTATGGTTTACAACAGATCTGCATCCCAACTTCCGGTAAAAAAATTTTTTTGTAATTTTTTGAAGTTTTTTCAGTGTCTTTATGCACACTACAGCCTACAATAATGAAGTGATTATGATGAAACTTATGGAAAAGGTTTCAATTAGTGTGAAAAGATAATTATCATCTTTTGGAACACATTGATTAAAGTGCCGGGGAATCTACCATACAACTGTTTTTTAGTGATAGTGAACAAAGTGGTAGGAGGTCCTCCGAGCACCTGTTTTTTTGGAAGCTCAATAACATCTGTATCTGATAATCGAATTGAATGAAACATGGTACATAAACATTAAGTACGGTTCACAACAGTTCTGCATCCCAACTTCCGGTTTGTCACTTCCGGTTAATTGTTTTTTTACTTTTTCTCGTATAACAGAATTTATGGTTGTTGGGATAGTGCTGCTTTTTTTAATATTTTTATAATTAGAACTACGCGAAATCTACAACATTGGTTAGCTTTTAATTAAAGTTTTTGATGGATATTAGCTCATTATGTATCCAGAACACTATGTTTCCAGAGTTGTGGTGAAGTCAGCCTATGCATCAGCGTCGCAATATTTTTTTTAACCAAAAACCCAAATAAAAGATTCCGTTTCGACCCCATGTAAAAAATTTGACTTTTTTTTATTTTAATTTTTTTTTAATATTTCAAGAGTGTTAAAATTTTTATTTTTAGTTGTTCGCTTTCAAAAATTGTTACCACAGTTAACTAATCTTTTTACACAAAAACTTAATTAAAATGCTATAAAATTTAACTAATTCAAAAGCAAATTAATCTCACAAACTCAATTTGAACAATTAATTATTTAAACAATCAAAAGACCTGTGGCACAATAACACTATTGGTATTTAACTTAGTTTTTCGATTTAAATTTAGATAATGTCCCGATCGAACATTGGATCTTGTATAAATAGTAAAATTCTTCATTTCTTGTTTCTTTTTTCTTATTATCTTTTTCATCGTACTCATATTAAAAACTTCCTCGCATCTTCTCAATATAAAAAGCAAGTCAACCATTTCCATAAAAGATCTCAATAAACAATTCTATTCAAACGAAAAAATATGTTCTCCTCTACAACTAGAGACAACCATTATATTCTTTTTATGAATTTAAACAACCGAGCTATATCTACCTATAATATTATTACTACACTTTACAAAAAAAAATCTCTTGTTATTTATGTAGATAGAAACATGTATTATTATTTGTCATTGAGTGACGCAACAAAGCAATTAACTGGAAAAATGTTTTATGTTTGTTGAATTTTATTTTAATTTAAAGGTCGACACTGAAATAAGTTAGCAAATTATTAGAGAATTTATATCTGAATTTTCTTGTTTTAGAAATAGGTCGTGGTTACAGAATTATATAAATGAAAGTTTTACATCAGAAATGGGATTACGCCGATGAATCTATTGAAAAACCTGTGGCACAATAACACTATTGGTAACTAACTTATTTTTTCGATTTAATTTTACCTACTGTCCCGATCGAATATTGAATGGAGTATAAATAGTAAAATTCTTAATCTCTTGTCGTGTCGTTTTTCTTATTATCTTTTTCATCGACTCAAATTAAAAACTTCCCCACATCATCTCAATATAAAATGCAAGTCAACCACTTCCCTATATCATCTCAATAAACCGTTCTATTCAAACAAGAAAATATTCCCCTCTACAAATAGAGACAACCATTATACTTTTTATAAATTTTAACAAAAGTATTTATTATACGTACATATAATATGACTAATGACTATGCTTTACATAACAAAAATTCTTATTATTTATGTAGATAGAAACATATATTATTAATTAACATTGAGTGACGCAACAAAGTAATTAACTGAACAAATGGTTTATGTTTGTTGAAATTAATTTTAATTTAAAGGCCGGAACCGAAATAAATTAGCATATTATTAAAAAATTTCTTTGTATCTGAATATTCTTGTTTTAGAGTAAAATTCGAAATAGACCGTCGTTATAGACTTAAATAAATGAAAGTTTAACATCAGAAGTGGGATTACGCCGATGAATATAGATCCTGATAAAATGCAACGTGGGATTTTTCCTAATGCACAAAATTCGTCATACAAAATTAATGCCATCAACAATTGGGACAGTCACAGCATGTTAGTAAAAATTGAATAAAGTTGAAGATTGTTTTTGAATCGTTAGCACCACCAGAATGGCTTAATTAATCACATGCTATTACATATGTATTAAATTAATTTTGATATCCAAAATTCAATTACTTTATTTTTCAAATCCAAATCCTAGTGGCACTCTCCCTCCCATCAAATTCAAATGAAATACAAGTTTTTTAAACCAGGAAAAATAACAAATCGCGAGAAAGCGCGAATAACTATTTCGCCGCGAGCCAAATAAAATAAGTAGAGAAAATAATACAACTTCCGGCTTTTGCAAATTCAGAGGAACCCAAGAAATTTTATCGGTTAAAAGTATTGAAAAGATAATACCAACTTTGACCCAGGTAAAGCTTTTATAGTAATTGTTATAGCTTCTATAGTAACTAGTTAAATAGAATAGAATTTTTACGCGGTACGTGCTGGTGACTGACGTTTCCAACTCCAACGGTTTATTGTAAAAATTTCCAGTTACACAACGTTCAAAATAATAGACAAAATACTTCTATAGAATAACACTTAAAACTTTATTTACAAAAACTAATTTAAAAATCACTTTTATAATTTAAATTTTGCTTACCGTCGCAGGTTCATAAATAAAACTAATCTATTCAACAAGAGGTAATTGCTTATATACGATTCTACATAATTTCTAGATAATTCGAGGTCATTTTTTAGAAACATTATGAGAATATACTAGAATATTCGATTATTTTACGTTATGTTGATTTGATTAATAAAATTATTCAATTTTATTTATTGTTGACCCAAGTTCTAAGAATACAAAAACAACACTACTCCTTTCATTAATTGGTTGTTGTGTTTTGTTATGATTTTGCTGTAATCGTAACAATATGTAAAGAATCGCTGGTCGGATTTTTTTATGATCTAAAAAATATTGCAATAGCAGGTAGTGTAAGCAACGCAGATTTATCTGGTGTATGGCGTTGAAAACATTGATTTCGGAAAATTCATTGCGTTCAATCGACCTACTACGACAGCTCTATTCTTACGAATGCCAACATAACTCTACATGCGTAATGAATAACGTTGATATTGAAACGTCATCATTGTATTTACTGGTTCAATAGCGAATTCGGAACCTTACGGATCGAACTCGACTATTAAGCGTTACTATTAACAAAGGAGTGGTAGATAAATTAAGTTTTGGCTGATTTCAAATCGCAAGAAACCAACCTGAGGAAACAAATAGAATCTGACCCTTAGTATCAAAACTATTTTAACCGACGTGAACGATATCCTATGATCACAAATAATCCTTATGGGTAATATAACAAACTGCACTAGTTCTTTGAATGCATTTATAACAGGCGTAGTTGAAGTACATATTTCTAACTGGTTTAAGGATTGTATATTTGATGTATCCCTCGACGATAATTATTAGAATTTGTTTTTTCAAGCAGGAGAAGGGACCAAGATGTTCTACGTAAAGAGTATAAAAGAGTAAAAGGATCATTTCAATGGAATAAAGTGTAGCCTTTTTCGTCCCGCCTTAGTGTATGCACTCCGGACATGAGCGGATGGATTTCTCAGTAAATTATCGAATCTTCGGAAACCAACCAATTTACTAAGTCACGATAAAGTTTGTGTTAATCCTAAATGCTCTTTTGTATCATGGTAATCATGCAACAATTTAAAACAAACTCGTTGTTTCGGGATGTAAAAAAATAGATTGAATTTTCAACCGGGCAGCGGCTTAAGGCGTCTATATGAACCATGTTCTTCTCATTTCTATGAACGATGTCAAAATAGAACTCGAGCAGTCATAGCCACCATCGGCCTACTCGGGGTACTTTTACAAAGTAGTTGTATCTGAAATAATTCCACCAGCATTTACCGACTCGACAATGTCGATATGATTTACTATCGATCTGTTTTTCCATGATAAGCAATCAATTCAATGGTTGGTTTTTTCATTTCGTTCCTCAGATAGTTTGTGAATAGACGTGAAAAGTTTGGTGTGAACTTGAATTTTTTGTTTTAAAAGTTTTTCAATAAATTTGTTGTGAAATTCATTCATACTCAAATAATTTAATTATGATTTATTTAAATGCTTTCTTTGTCATAATTTTTAGTAGAATAGAAAATTTTTGGTTTGCTTAATTAGAAAAAAAGCAGGTCGGTTCAATTGATTTATTGAATTAGTCAAAAATTGATAGTTAAATTTTTTGCGAAATTAAAAAAGTGTGAAAAATGTTTTCCCCTGTTGAATGTTTAGTTTGTTGCATGTTTAGGAATTGAAAATATTACGATAGTCGGTAACATACCATGAACAGTGGTGATAATATATAAAATTCTATTATAAAATTTGGCCATATTAATAAAATCTAATTTATAAATATCTAAAAATTACCATTGTGAATCAAATTTTAATTTTATAATTTTTCAAAGGATGGTAAAATAGATAAAATAGATGTAGATTTATTTTTGTTATTGTGTGCAAAGAAAATAAAGTTAAGTTTTATCGATTCAAAATATAGATTGAAATCGTATTGTAGAATCCGAGTAGTAATGACATAGTAATTATTGTATACTAGGTTATAAACATATATTTCTAAATCTACGTGAGAAACTAAAAAAAAATATAATATAGGTATAATTAGAAGAAGATTAGCTGTAGTTATTTAATGTAATTATAATAAAATATATTAAATTTTTTGTTGTACATTTATACTAACCTTTTTTTAAAATATATTAAAACGAAATCAATAAATTAACCATAGATTTATTTTTGTGATTGTGTGGAAAAAGAAAATAAAGCTAATTTTTTCAAAAAAAAAAATCTGTGGTGTTTTTTGTTAATTTACCAAATGGTATAATAGTTGGCGTTAAATCGGACAAGAATGTTTTGAAAAAAAAACATACAACGATATTTATTTTGCTATCTTATATTGAATAATTACTTATTATCAACTATCGCCTATACATTGGCGCAGTTATTACAATATATTGATTTTTTAAATTACTTGTGTTCCAGTATCGCCTGTACACTGGCGCAATTGTGCCTTATATTGAATAATTACTTAGGTAGGATCAACTATCGCCTGTACATTGGTGCAACTACTGCATAATATTGAATTAGTGTTTCAGTGCATCAATTGCATGTATCTCGGTTTTTAAGGGTCGTTAGAGTCTATGGTTCTTACTTATTCAAATCCGTTCTCTAGTTAATGTTGTTTTCGTGCAATTCTGCATTTGTACTGGGTTGAGGAAATATATTCTCGAATCCGCAAAATTGATGCTAGTCGGAATTAAACCTTGAAAGGCACGCAGTTCTCCTAAAGTTTCTGATAGTGGTTATACTATCAGGATCAGTGTTCGTTACAGTATTGGATGCAGCTTTTCAGCGGTAGTTTTTATTGTGTGACAGTATGTTACCACGGCAAATTGTATACCCGTCAGGAACACTTTAAGTCTTTCTAATACTTCTACCACAGCTATAGCTTCAAGCTCATTTGTCCCTATAAAGAACCAACGATAGCAAAATACGTAACAATTCCCATAGCAAATTTCATAAATAAGTTCCATAATTAAGTTCCAAAACTTCAAAATAGAACCAACTACTCCAATGTACATAAAAGGTCGTCCTCTTCTCTATAGCTATCGTCCATTGTTTCATTTTCATTTCTATTTTTTTCTCTTAAATAAGAAATAAAATTTATTTATGTTTATGTTTTTATTTAACTTTCCTTTTTTCTATTGTAATTGAATAGCACAGAAAATGAAAATGTGGAAAACATGAAAATTAAAATGAATAATAAGTATTGCGTGTTTATGGGAACATATGTAGAGGCATAATAAATACTTAGTCGTATGTAGAGAGTTACATATATTTATTATTTCATTAGACTTTTAAATTTATTTAATTTTCTTTGTTGTG
Organism: Diogma glabrata; assembly: GCA_963693315.1. NCBI lineage: Eukaryota > Metazoa > Arthropoda > Insecta > Diptera > Cylindrotomidae > Diogma > Diogma glabrata. The sequence continues at coordinate 88,095,787 of OY856188.1, read as the reverse complement.
TTTTATAAATTCTTTGTACAAAGAAAATTAATTATTTAGTGATTTAGGGGTTGTGTTTTTTTACACAGGTAAATTAAAGTTAAATTTGTTTAGAATTAAACGAGAATAAATAATTAGGTGAGGCGAATGGTGATTTATTTGAACAAAGGTTTAAGAAGGATTGTTAGAATAAATAATCGGGGTTTCGGATACATGAATATTTATATAGGATTTTTAAATGTCACTTTTTAAATCCTGGTTACTAAGGGATGCAGGAATTGAGTTGAATACGTAATACTAAATTAATTTTATTATATTCTTTATAGTCCTATTTTTCTAATTTTGATAAAAATATGAATTTTGCCCAACAATAAAATTCCTTTAATATTTTACACAAAAACGTAAAAACATGGAAAAATTATATTAAGATATTTTATTTGTCAATCGCTCCCTAGGCTATAATTTTATTTTCTAAATGTTTAATAGGTGCGGTTCTAACAGTAATTTGTTGTGTTTTTACTTGAATATAATAAGAGCAACAGAACAACAACAACAACAAAAAACATTATACATATATGGATATTATGATTACGAAGGGAAGATAATACAAAAATAAAGGTGTTTTATTTTATTTAGTGAAAAATTGAGGTTGATGAACTTATTTTTATTTTCTTTGTTTATAAATTATATGTGGATAAGAAGATAATTAATTATTATTGGAGTAAAATAAAGTTAGGCTATATGTGTGGTTTATAATTTAAAAAAAAAGAAGAAGGTAGTGTTAAGGACTGCCAACAGAAGTGAAAACTTAAATCTGTGAAATAGCTATGTTTTTTGTCTTTCAATTATTGTAGCATTGCAAATTAAAGTTTCAGAATGTTTAAATTAAAATCATTAAAATTATTCTGGGTTTCACATCTATCAGCATTCCAAGCAACTATTATACATTTTTATATTTAAAATAATCAAAACATCATATAAAAATTTTCGTCTATCAACACCTTAGCAAGCATGTTTTTGTGGGACCTTGTTCTTAAAAGTTTTTTATGTGTTGTTATGACACACCTTGTAATTTCTACTACCAAACACATTTTATTTTTATAAAATAGCTTACCATCAAAGAATATTCCATAACTTAGAGTAAGGGATGGTATCGTTGATTGAAAATACTTCATCCGCCACGCCAGCACCTCTAAGATATCACTATGTCTAATGAAATTGTACTGCTATTGCCAGTGGTATACGATATCTCAAGATAACTTATATGCCAACAGCAGGGATTAAAGTACGCGTCGTTGTTGCACCCATAGATCAACAGTTTTAAATTTTACAAATCTTCCTGCGCAAAGCTAAGTAAATTCATTGGTATTAATGCGCATTGTTGCTGTTTGCAAATCACTATCGGCTAAGTGCCACCATTTTTAATTAGTTTATTTATCATGATTGCCATCCATATTTAATCATACATATGCTATGCTTCTTTGTATAGAATTTATGCGATTTCCGTGTCCTAATTGTGAGCTTTAAATTGATATAATCGATGTTATCAAGTATCAAGTTACAAGTAGTAAGTCTTCACTTAATTTTAGAAAGATGTATTATATACAATTCCAAACCAACAACATATTTGGTGAAGATGATAAAATTTGTAACATCATGTTGTGTTAAATTCCAATACATACAATTTTGATATACAAATGTAATTGTTCAAGGTTATACTATCTTTCTTACGTTATTTATAATTTGATAAAAATTATGTTCAACAAAAAAAACATTGATCAAAGCAAACTACCGTTCAAAACGATAGTTAAATAAAAAGCAAATTAAGTGTATACAACAGTCGGCCGTGATTTTCCAATCGATACGACGTTTTTTCGCCTGTGTGAAAAATATATTAATAAAATTAAAATAACAGGGAAATAAAAAAGTTAATTTTGTGGTTTTTATATCTCAATTTGTTGTATTTATTGTTTGATTAGAAACTTTTAGAGTTCTAAAGATTTTGAAAATATTTTCATTTGTGAACTTCGTTTAAAATTGTTTTATTTTTAAAAGAAGAAATTATATTGCGAAGGAATACAAACCTTTAAATTTTGGTGAAATTATAAGGGTTCTGCCCTTAGTGGCAGAATGGAGGGATTTGAAGTATCTAACCGATTTTCATTGGTTCAGAATCTTGAGGAGTTTCCTCGTTTAAATGAAAGGAAGAGAATACAAATCTTTAAATTTTGGTGAAATTATAAGGGTTCTGCCCAGTGGCGGATTACCATAGAGGCGGAAGAGGCGGCCGCCTCGGGCCCCACATGCACAGGGGCCCCCTCGCTACAAATAGTATCGATATTTTATAGGTATTCAAATATCAGATGACTGCGTTCATTCAACCAAAGTTTTTAAACCTAAAGATTTTTTTAATATTATCCCACATGTAAAAGTGTTAGGTTGTCAATTTGTATTACTTTTTTTCATGTATGTATTTATTTTAATAATTCTAATTTGATAGTTTTATAATTTTTTAATGTACAAATTCGTTTTCCAATTTGTATAGTAAAAACACATTTTGTTTTGAAAAGTTCCACTGTTACGAATGAATATTAATACTAAAACTTTATTTGCAATGGGCTGTTATTATATTAATCGCAAAATTATTGATAAAAACAAAATCCAGATAAGTATTTTTTGGATATTTGAAGTATATTTGAGTTTTATGTTTTCATCAATGATTTTGGATTTCTTTTAAGACGTACAATTTATTGAAAGCATTAAACTGAATACCTCAATTTTAAGCATATAATTGTACATATTTTAGATTAATTTCATATATAACTAAATAAATGAAAACTTTTTAACGTGTAGAATTGAAATCTATTATTGTATGCTTAAAATCCATGTATTTTTTATACAATACATGCTAAATTCATCATTTGAATTAACTTTTGAAAAGGGTTTCCATATGATATGATTGATATAGTATAGGTGTTTTAGCTTTAGTTGTATATTTCGTTTTAACAACATTGATTGGAAAAAAGATTGTCTAAAAAATTTGTTTGAAAAATTTGAAAAAAAGATTGTTTGTAACTGGACGTATTGATACTCAAATAGCTCGTGAAATTGAAGTACAACAAAAATGCTGGCGGGAAGTTTCAAAAAGAGTTGCAGCTACAGTAAAGCTATTAGCTACTTTGGGTTTAGCATTTCGTGGTCATCGAGAAGATATTGATTCGAACAGAAAAGGAAATTTTATGACATGCATTGAGTACCTATCCCAATTTGATGATTTTCTTAAAAATCATTTGGAGAGGTACAGCCATCCTGGAAAAGGTAATGTAAGTTATTTATCACATACCACATGCGATGAATTTATAAATTTAATGGGAACTGAAGTAAAAGAACACCTAATTCAAGAAATTCAGGATTCTTTATATTATTCAATTATTGTTGATTCTACGCCAGATTGAACCACATTGACCAACTAAGTTTTATATTAAGGTACATTGATAAAGTGGGCGATGCGAGAGAACGATTTTTGGATTTTTACAAATTGAAAATCACAATTCAGAATATCTAGCACAACTTATTTTGAAAACTTTAAACAATTTGTCTTTGGATATTAAAAATTGTCGCGGTCAAACATATATGGCCGGAAAATATAATGGTTTACAAGCCAGAATTAAAACTCTAAGTGAGACCACCATTTTTATTCCTTGTACAAGTCATACGCTTAATTTAATTGGAAATTATGCTGCATATGCCTATTCTACTGCGGTGTATTATTTTAACTTTATCCAAAATATATATGTATTCTTTTCTTCATCTACTCACAGATGGAAGTTGCGTATTGATAATTTTTCCGATCCTAATTCCAAACATATTAAAAAATTAAGTGACACAAGTGACAAGACGGTCTGCAAGAGCTGATGCAGTATCCGCCTTGCGGTTTAATTACAAAAATATTAAAAGCGTTCTTATCCAAATTAGCGAAAATGAAGACGAAAAACCGATTACTAAAGTTGAGGTTAAAAAATTAGCTAGCTCTTTCGATGAATATGAATTGCCTTACTAACCGTTCTATGGGATATATTATTGCAAAGAATCAATAGTACTAGAAAACCATTTCAAAATATTCAAACGAACTTATTACAAGGAGTAAAACTGTTTAATTCTTTGTCACAATTTATAAGGGATGTTCGGAATGATTTTGAGAGCATAGAAAAGCAAGCAAACTTATTAACAGACAATATTAGCTACAAAGAAAGACGAAAAAGAAAACGCAAAATTATGTATGATGAATCATCTGCAAATGATACACAGCTACACTCAAAGAATTTTGTTAGTAAATTTAATAACCGCCCGTTTTAAAAATGTGTAATAAGTTATTTTATCAATCTAATAACGATTTTTATTAAAGTAATTGACACATTCGTTCGATTAATACTTTTTATTATTATTTTAATAAAAACGTTGATCAAAATAAAAATACGGTCAATACTATTAAAAAAATCACAACGGTTGATTAAACCAATAACCAATTCTTATTAAAATGATGAATTCAGACAATCAAATAAAAAATTATGTGATTAACGTAGAGCTATTAAAATAAAAACATAAATTATTATTTTTGTAGTTAATTTTAATAACCATTTTATTAGATTAATCATCGACGTTTTTACTTTCAAAACGTAGGTTATTAAATTAATAATAGTATACATTAATCTTACTTTAGATTATTATTTTTAATAACAATTAATAAAATATTGGTAAGAATCGCAGTTTATGTCCAGACGCTGAATAAACAACTTTAAAAAATATTTAAAAGTTTTGTGAAAAATTAAAAGTGTTAAGAAAATTGAAAAAGTAAGATTATTTTATTAAACGATAACGTTTGGTATGTGAAACTTTGTAAATTTTTGTACTGGCGTGGTAAAAAAAATTTGTTTTTCAGTTCCTGAAGCAGATTCATCAGACAGAACATGTAGAAATTTTGTTCGATGAACAGAGTAGTTAGGCTAAAATTGAGTCTGCATGGGACAGGACAGGATAAACAACTGAGACTCAGCGACATTTCAAAATTAAAATCAACTTCGGAAATTTTAACCAAATGGAAGCAATTTATATTACCACTTGGTTATAAACTGGTAATTAATAATTCAATATTAGTATATTTCAATAACATTTTAATTATAATTATAATAATATATATATAATAATTATAATTAATTATAATAATATTCCTTTTAAAATTTTCAGATAGACATTTATTTTAAAGCAATGTTTCCGAAAGCCAGCGGTTTTGGTTGTAAATTACCAACCATTTATTCAGAAAACTCAGCCCATTTTTGAAGAACAAATTAAAGATGAAAAGTTAAGAGAGATGGTTGAAGAACTTCGCAATACAGAGAATACGACAGAAAGTAAGTTTTTTAAATTTGTTTTTTGGCTCCAAAAACTTGAAAATCACATACAACAGGAGCAGAATTCCATTCAAATTTTACAGCAACAGAATTTTTTGCTGTCAAATTTGTATGAAATTCTGTTTCTGATGTATTTGAATACCCGGCTATAAGCTAAAACGTTGTTTTTGGACATGTCATTTGTAATGTTAGATTCTTGTATGTAACGTTAGATTCTGTAATAATATAATATTTTTCTGTTTTATATTATTTAGATGATATTCTGCTATCAACTATGTATTTACTGCACAGGATACTCCGTCAAACCAACAAAACTTTATAGCATAAAATTTATAAGAAATACACTGTTCGATATTCTTAAAACAGTTTTGCCATTTTAGGCGAAACTGTTCAAAATGATGAAGAGATGAAGAGTTCAAAATGATGAAGAGACAAAACTATTTCGATAAAAAATTACCAATTCAGCCTCTTTTGTTAATTAGTGGGTCTATAATAAAGCTAGTATGCTTTGATAATGTACGGTATGAAGTTTATACAACATGGAATAGTAGATTCTTGTATGAGCTTAGAATGAAGGCAATTCTTCACGAGGATGAAGCTTTCCGAAACGAGTGTAGCTAGTGGAGGGAATCCTCCGAGTGAAGAATTTCCATCATCCCAAGCGAATACAAGATGCTATTTTATCCACGACTGTAAAATATTTCGTTTAATTTCCAGTTTTCATGCAAAAATTTGTATCGTGAAAAACAAAACAAGTTTGTTGTTTAATTTGTTAGGGGAATATTTAATATACTTTAGAGCTGTTAAAGAATTTTAACCAAATTCACTAGTTGTGGAATGAATACAATTACAATGGAAGACATACGCATGGAAAGCATATATTCTTTAGTCGTGGATAAAGTAATTGATGTGTGCTTCAAAACATTTTTTCTATGCGAAAAGTCAATTCACTAGTGAAAAAGAATAACAAATTATAGTTGCTATGGTTTTTCATATAATTTTATAAAGTATTTTAAACAACGTAACCATGAAAAAATAGAATATGAATTTTGAATGTTTTGTTGTCGATTTATAACTTTATAATTTATAGTAAATATCGATTATATATATTACTATCATAGAAAAAATTGCATTTCGTACGCGAGATAAAAACTTTTTTCGTTCGTAAACATGTCTCACTCGACGTTAGCGCGTCTCGTGAACATATGTTTACTCACGAAAAAACAAAGTTTTCATCTCTTGTAAGAAACTATATTATTATTTATTCAACTTAAAATATCCGCAATCAGCAACCAATTTTGGAATTTTATCCAAAATTATTTTTATACATTGAAAGGCGATAAAGAAAGAGCATATTATTCGGTCAATTTGTTGATTGATTTGTTAAATTCAAATCAATAATATATATTATTAGTTTAGCTATGTAAATTTATTTTTTAATTAATAAAAATATAGTAAAATATAATAAATATTACTATATTTTTTATTTTATATACGCACATAGACTCCTTTTGTTCTTTTAATTTTTGTCACATATAAATTTAAAAATACTCTAAAGCAAAATTATGAATTATTTTAGAATTAAAACTGTGAAATATAAATACTTTAAGATTAAATGAAAATAATTGAAATAAATAAAATCGTTAATAAAAAATTTATGCTCTCTTTTATTTAAAATGTGTAAAATATAAGTTCCATTATTAATTTAATAAGCTTCATTATTAATTTAATAACATCTTATTATTGATTTAATAAGAACCTATTATTAATCTAATTAGATTGTATTATTAATCTGATAACCTAATATTATTTTAAAAACAACTTTATTATTATAATAATATATGTCATTTATCCAAGGGATACCTAATATAAATGTAATCCATTCATTATGTTATTATTTCAATAAGAATTTTTATAAATAGAAAAACTATCGTTTTTAGATTTAAAATTTAATTTTTTTGTGTTAGTAAATATAACGAACAAATAATATTAGTTTAATAATGCCTGTTATTACGAAATTAGTGAAAATAATCACAAGTTGTGATTAGCTGTATAATAATCACCAAATTATTAATCTAATGGCTATTTTGATAGTTTTTAATAACAGAATTCTCTGAGTGTAGTAGGACGAGAATTGTTTATTATAAATACTCACAATATGATCTGTGATAGACTTGCCACTCTACCAGAACGTCAATATATGAAACTGTTTTAAATAATTTTAAATTATTTTTTGATCAAAATATATCCAGTGATGAAGTTGACAAGTGTATTTTAGAATTGTCAAATACATATGCGAGGTATATAGAAGTACATATATTTTAAAATATATAAAAGAAGAGAACATCACTTGTCCATTTAAGATGTACAAGGTAATCATTGATGGCCTGCAATCTTCATTTCCCAATGTAGAAACTATTTTAAAAATATTTCTTACATTGCCGATATACAACGCAAGTGGAGAACGATCTTTCTCCGTTCTGAAGCGGATAAAAAATTATTCAAGAAATAGTCTTAATCAAACTCATTTGCAAAATTTTTGGTAAAATATTGGGCCCCAAAATTTTGTTCCGCCTCGGGCCCCTTAAAGGCATAATCCGCCACTGGTTCTGCCCTTAGTGGCAGGATGGAGGGATTTGAAGTATCTAACTGATTTTCATTGCTTCAGAATCTTGAGGAGTTTCCTCATTTAAATGAAAGGAAGAGAATGAAGAGGGATTGTGGAGAACGTTACTCAAAAAGTAAGTGTATCTTCTTTTATCATATTTAAAATACTTGTAGGCACGATTCCGGTGAAAGAGTGAAAAAATGGAGAAATGAATGAGTAGATCGAACGAAAGTTTATGTACTGGCCAGATTAAGTACAGGCCATTTACGCTAAGCGTGATGTGCTCTAGAACTATCTGGCAAATACGAGTACGGATGTAGTACTTGTTAGTGAAACATGGGAGCGTTCAAACAAGACGTTTCGAATGACTGGTTATACATTTCTGTCTAAACCGAGAGGTGCCGGATATGGTGGAGTTACTGGCTAAAACCAGTATTCGCCTGCGCAGTATTCTTTTGCCTAATTATGTGTTTATGCAAGCTATTGCTGCGCAAACAGAAAATTGGGAGAGAAATCTATTACTTATGAGTGTGTATGTACCCCCAGCTGTGAATGAAGAAGAGAGAGAATGTGCCGTGAGAGATCTTGGTTGTGTGTTTGAATGAGGAAAAAGTGATCTTATAATTGGTGGAGATATGAATGCGCATGCGCGAATGTGGGGATGTATGAGAAACTGTGCGAGAGGGACCCGGTTGAGTGACCTGATCCAGAATAGCGAAATGGTTATTCTGAATGATGGTAGACCAACTAGGTTAGCGAGAGTGGACGGAATAGCTAGGACAATCGATATTTTTTTGGTGTCGATTGACCTGGCTACCGAGATCACTTGGAATATTAGTGAAGAGAATTTGGGTGGAGATCATGGTGGGGTGGAGATCATCGAAATGAATGTAAGAGATAATAGGCTCTATTGGGATAAAAGAGAATTAATGAATGAAAAGAAATAAGGTGGAACAAATGGATGAAATTCTCTCTGTAAATGATTTCGTTAGCGCGGAACAACTTGAGTGTGAAATAGAGAGAATGAACGAAATATGCGTTAGAATGGTTGATATGAAAGATATTTGAGTGAAAGCTTGGTGGAATAATGAGATCCAGTATTAGTATGAAAAGAAACGGATGGCTTTACGCAAGATTAACCGGTGCCTTTGCACCGAAAACAGAATAACTCTGTCTAGAATGACAGCAAAGTTAAAGAAGGCCATCCGTAGTGCAAGTGAAAAGAAAGTCTTGGCGTAATTATGTATCAGAAATGACACATAGGACGACTACACGGGATGTATGGCAAAAGCTCAATAGAGTGAGAGGAATGAAAGTAGCGGGAAGGAATAAAGTGTTGGATAACCGAGAAAAAGGGATTGCATTTATGAGAATGATGGGTAACGTGGATAATACCTTGATTGAGATTCTCCAGAATGATCATGGATGTGAAAGTGATGATATGAGTGGCCCTTTTGAATGGAGTGAGTTCATGCAGGTATTAGACAACTCTAAGTCTACTACCCCAGGAACAAACAGAGTGAGTTATAGAATGATTCAGAAGCTTTATAAAATTGACGAATGGTATGTTGAAATGAAGGATTGATAGATTTGTGAATGAGAATAACTTGTCGCCAGAAACTACGTATGGTTTCAGAAAGAAATACTCTGCAGTAGAATGTGTGGAAAAGTTTGTATGGGAAGTAAGAAAGGATAACAGAAAGATTGTAGTGGTATTTCTGGATGTTCAGAGGGCTTATGACTATGTGGTTCCGAGGAAATTAAGCCAAGTTCTTACAGACTTGGGGTTGCCGAAGAAATGGGTTGAATGGATATATGCGTTTATTAGTGGAAGGAGAATAGTTTGAATGGGGAAACTTTTAGATTGTGTGAGGAGGTGAATTTAGGACTGCCGCAAGGTAGTAAAATATCACCGACTCTCTTCAATCTTTATACTCGGGAGATACACCAGATCAGCGATAGCGAACTAATCATCCTGCAGTTTGCAGATGATATCGTTATCGTTGCGAAAGGTAGATCTCCTGACGAAGCGATTCAGCAGGCACAACATGATGTAAACCAGGTTGTGCTGAAGCTTAAGAGCTTAAATCTTAGAGTGAAAGTGAGCAAATGTAATTGTATGAAATTTCGAATGGGACCACAGAGAGTGTTAGGTATTAGAGTGGAGAATGATAGAATTGAACAAGTGAATGTAGTTAAGTATTTAGGTATTTGGATCGATCGGCACATGAACTTTAAGAAGCACATGGGGTTCTTGTCCGATGAGTGTAAGAAGAGACTGAATGTGATCAATAGAGTGAGCAAACCAAAATGGGGAGGTCACCCTGGTGTGGCTGACATGTTACGAAAGGCTTTCCACAAAAATTGCGTATGGAATAGGAGTGTATGGTGATAGTTCTGTAGTTGGTTTTCATAAGTTGATGAAAGTCGAGAATAAATGTGTGAGGGGGCGATAAATTTGACCCCAATCCACTGTCTTTATTCCGAAGTTGGTGATTCACCTCTTGATTATAAGAGAGAATGAATCACAGTACGTGAGATAGTGAGAATGAAGACGAACCGAAATCAACTAATTGAGGAAATGTTGACAAGGCTACAGAGTCAGCCCCCTTTTAAGAAAACCTATAAGGCCTCCATTTTGAGCGAAAACTTTAACGAGTTTTCTTCAATTGGAAGCATTGGTCGGGTGGTAAAGCCTGCTAGCCTTGTAGTATATTTGAAATTTGGGGAACTTAGTAAGAATGAGATGAATGAAACCATAGTTAAAAGACTTTGGTTTAGTGTGAAAATGACGTATTATGCATATTTCACTGTTTATATAGATGCTGGTGTAAATGAATATGAATGTGGAATAGGAGTATTCTCGCCTGTGATTGATTGTGAGAGTTCTGTAAACTGGAAAACAACATCTGTATAATGAATGCTGAATTGATTGGAATGTATGAAGGTATTAAGTTGGGAATAAATGAGAGGAAAAGGAGGATAGCAATATTCTCCGATTCCAAGAGTGGAATGATCTTGCTACAAAATAGAGGTGGTAGCCAAGGCAATGTGTATGTGGACATGATATATGGGCTAGTGAATGAAAATTTGTGTGAGGTGTCCATTCAATGGAAACCATCGCATTGTCTGATCACTGGGAATGAAAGGGCCAATATGATAGTGAAAAAGAGAAGCATGAATGAGCAAGCCATTGTGTATGAAAGAAGGGATGCAAGGGATGTACTTAGGATGTTTCAGCAAATGATCTGGCATAAATGGGAGTGTGAATATGAGAATAAAAGTCAAGTGAAAGGTAAAAAGCACAGAGAGCTAGTGAGTATTCCTTTGAAAAAACCTTATTATAAGGGTCTCAAGGAAAGTACTAGAATGATAAGAACGATTGAAAGGATGCAAAAGAACCATGGCAATTGGAAGGAATGCTTGTACATACGTCGTCTGAATGGAAATTATTTATGTGAAAGGTGTTGTGTGGTGGAGGATATTGAGCATCTGATTCTGGTGAGCCCTAAGTACGACCAGATCAGATCATAATCGAATACCCTCTTAAATGGAAGACGTTTGAATGACATCTTAAAATTAGATAGAATGGGAATTAAAGATGTGTATGAGTTTATCAGAATAAGTGGAATAGAAGTTGAAAACAAATTGTTTAACATTATTAGTTATTAGTTATTACTAATATTATTCTGTTTAACATTATTCTTCTTTCTTTTTGGTTTATCCTTATTGAATGCTATTAATTTTTATTACGAATTATTTATTAATTTTTTTGGAGATTCACATTTTATGTATTTTTTAAAATTTGTAATTAATTTGTGAATTTGCAATTGATGGGCGATATGGCTCCAATGAAGGAGCTAAGCCGTAAATAAAAAAAAAAGTGTACACAACAACTTCCCAAATTTTCATGATGATTAATATATTAATGCATAAAGAACAAACAGACATACTTTTAATTGTATATATATTCAATATTTATTTAGCATGATGAATCGAATGCAAATTGCCAATGACAGTAGCCATATAGCTTTAAAAAACTGCAATATAGATGAATGTTTTAAAATTCGTAAAAAGAAATTTTTATTATTTTTATGAATTCATGAATAAAAAAAATAATTTTAATGGTATTTAATAAAAATTTAAAAAAAAAACAATGAAAAATATACCACACCAGCAATTGAGAACTCACTACCTATAGAACCTCAGTCGACCGCGGTATCCACATCGCAATTTGAAACATTAAGAAATGATAGATGTATTTCATATTTAAAAATATTTTGTTCCTTAAAAATGTCTGATAGAAAATGTCTGTCCTGATAGAAAATTGCACAACGTGTCTCAAGAAGTTTTCACTTCAATAATTTTAATGGTATTTAATTAAAATTAAAAAAAAACAATAAGAAAATGTAGCAGACCAGGAATTGAACTCACGACCTATAGAACCTCAGTCGACCGCGATATCCACATCGCAATTTGAAACGTTAAGAAATGATAGATGTATTTCATATTTAAAAATATTTTGTTCTCTTAACAATGAGTTCGCGAATATATAAATTTTACTCCATACAAAATTGTACAACGCGGCTAAAGAAGTTTTCACTTCAAAAAACTTTAAAAACAACAAAGTTGTGTTGTAAAAAATTGGAAAAACATGTTTATCTCAATCATCATAAATTTCAAATAAAATCAAATTAAAACGTAAAACATTTTACACCTTCATGTTAAATTTTTATTACTTTTCTCCTTCATATCACTGATTAATTTTCCTGTTTGTATGAAACATAATTATTTCTTAGCTGAAGTTAAAAAAAAAATCACAAATGAAAAACGAACATCAACAAAAACAAAACCAAAGAAAATGAAAACCAATTTTCATTTAAAACTTTGTATACATGGAAAAAAAATTTTTCTTAATATTTTTTGATTAAAATGTGTAATTTTAAGTGTAACACTTGTATGTTAAATTTGTGTAAACTATTCTAAAGGTAATGTATCGTAATGTTGTGTAAAAATGCTTCGTTAAAGATAAAATTATTTTTGCTTATAATAACTTGGTACGTACCTTTTTGTTGAGTAGAATATAGAATTTCTTGAATATATTGCTAGAAGCTTTGATCTTGCTTTTTTTGCTGAAAAACAGAAAAAAATCTTAGATTAAAAAATTTAATTATAAAATAAGGTTATTTGTTGTTGTTTTTTATGTTTTCAATATTTAAGCGTTGAGTTAATTTCGTTATAATTAAACCGTGTAATTATGTTTTTTTCATTAAACTGATGTAATTAATATCAAAAGAAAAAGAAATGTGGTGTTTTATTTTAAAGGAATTGAGGCTTACATTGATTGCAGGATTTGATTTGAATTTTTAATGAGATTTAAAGATGGTTTCACAAAACACGCAGATAACGTTTGTGATGAAAAATTGTTCTTGAATGAAACCAGATCGTCATCCAATGTTCGAGTTCTATGACAACAAGGAATAACAAAAAATAAATAAATCAAAGTAAAGAACATTTCTTTTGGGCAAAAAACTTAAACAAGTTTTCGGTTTCATTCTTTTATTATTTATTAATTTGTAATATTATACTTATCTATTATGTATATCAGTTTTCAATTCATTTATGGTTTTGTTTATTTTTTTTATGGGAACAACCATAAAAATGTTTTGTTAGTTTTGGTTTATTATTTGTTTTAGTAAAATATAAAGCATTCACTTTATTATTAATATACTGTACGGGAATAAATGGGTTGATGGGAGATATGACATATGTTACAAATTAACTTAACTAGTTTTTTGATATTTTATTATGAGCTTAGCTATATTTGGATCGATTACTGGAAAAATGATTGTACATCAAATATTAATTTCATGAAAGCTATATCGTAATCACTGCATGATTTAGTTCAATAAAAAGGTATTTTAAATGATGATGAGCTTTAAAGAAGGACACTTATGTTTTACATTTACTATATCCACTCTAACAGTTGTAATATAAATACAATTGTGTTGCTGCCTCCAAACTTTTTACCATAGTGGTGTCAATATTTCAGAAAAATATGTGTTCTTTCTTAAACCTAAAAAGTTGAAATTCAATCGAAATTACACTTTTCTATTGACGTAATGATACTGAGTCTTACTGTCATAGTAGAATTTGTAACAAAACATATTATTTATAGAATATTATTTCCATGAAACGGAAATTTAAAATAAACAAAAACATGCAAGAAAACTGTAAAATACTTAAAAATTTTATTGATTTTCTTTTATTATACAAAATTTACATATTTTATATTGTCGTAAGACAAAAATTTTCAAAATTATAATTATCTCAAATAAAACAAATTTATAATAATAATAATAATAAAAAGCAAACAATTTTCATTGTTGTATATAAATTTTTCTTTTAATTGTCTATTCATTTATTTTTCTCATTTTTCTGTATCTACTTGTTTTTATTTACTTTAATGATTTATTTTCGTAACTTTAATTTAAAGTTAATAATTCAATTATTTAACAAAGCATTAAGATAAGCAAATGGAAAAAGAAATAATTAATACAATGGATTATAAAATTTGCTTTAAGTATAAGCTAAGGAAGGGAATATAGTAAGGAAAGTTAAAATATAGTTTCACTGCTAGAAAAGGAATCAGAAAATAAACTAAGATGCAATAAGGTAGAAAAAAAGCAACATAGAAGACAGAAAGTGCGAGATGGAGGATCTTCTTATTTTATTTAAGTATTTAGTAGTAAAAAAAAACAGAGATCTTACAAACTACTTTTTGGTAACCAATAATCAAATATTTTAAAAATTTGTAACTCCTAGCTAACGAATATAAAAAACAACCAAAACTTTTTTAAACCAAGAAAATGTCTTACATTACATTTCTATAAATTTTTTGGTAAATAGAAAAATAAACATGTTCTCTTAATTTTTCATTTTTCTTAACAAACATAATATAGAAAATTGTTCTATCTTAACGATGTTTCATTTTCATTATACGAAGAGGTTTTTCTCATATTTTTTGGTATAACAAACATTGTATTTAACATTGATAATGTAAAAAAAATAAAAATTTTATTTATTAAATAAAATTAAGAAATAAAATATTTCTTATAGGAATTACTTTAAGGGGATTAAAATACAAAATCTCAGCACATGAAAAAATTAAAATTTTGATTAAAAAATTCTGAATTCTTACGAATTTAAGTAACCAATTTAAGATTAGGATTTCGTTTTTGCGCCAATTTAAGATTAGGATTTCTTTTTTGCCGCTTTGTAGGTTTTAAAATAATTGTTGGGATTAATGAAACTGTGAATTAAAAGGGAATTTTATAACGATAACAACACTCTTGACAATTAAGATTAGGGAATAAGTGGGATGCATATATAATATACATATATATATATATATATATATATATATATATATATATATATATATATATATATATATATATATATATATATATATATATATATATATATATATATATATATGTATATATATATATATATGTATATATATATATATATATATATATATATATATATATATATATATATATATATATATATATATATATATATATATATATATATATATATATATATATAGAGCAAATCCACGCGAAAACGATCACTATTTGCGTTTTTTTGGATTCATAATTTTTTATTTAAATTTCACCATGCTTATTCGGTAGAATATAAAAAAAATTTAGGACGTATTTTTTTTTTGCTCCTCTCTCTCTCCGTTCTCTCGTGGTTCTCCCTTGCAAATTCTACGATTATGGCTGCAGGGTCAACTTTAAGAGTTTGTTAAAAATGAACGGCTCAACGGATTTTAACGATTTATATCTCGTTTGGAAGATAGTTTAATATACTTTAATATAAAAATAATTTGAAAAAATATTTTAGGACAAAGTATGGTCAGAATACTACAAGTAGTTTTACTTTTTAAGTTTTTTATCAAAAGGGCCCCATGAAAATTTTTATTTTATTTTATTTTTTAAATCTTCAATTTATGCTCTTTTGAACTAAAAATAAAAAAAAGTGACGTCAACGAACCGTTTGGCCAGGAAAAATCGTTAAAGTTAATTCGATTTTATTTTTCATTACACTATGTACTGGGTTATAATAATTTCAGTTTGAAAGAAAGAGATTTTACCAAATCCATATATCTATTTCATTCTCTCCAGCAATTTTTGTGAAAAGTTTATCTACTTTTCTTTGATTTAGTTCTCAATAAATAGTTCAGAAAGAAGTAACATATTAAAATGCGTAAATATTGCTCCAATCCATTTAAATTAAATTAACATTCTAAAAAAGTAAAAACGTTTAAAGTTTCGGCCAAATTGTTGGAACATGCCCAATTATTACAACTTAATATAGATAGTGATAGTGAATTTTTATTAACTAAGAAAACAAGAATTCGAACAGCTGCAATAAAAAATCAACCTGATCCAGGACCATCAACTTCACAATGTGAAGAAAAAGAAACAAATTCGACATGAGTCAACTTAAATCGAAGTATAGGTATAAATGAATTTGAATTTGACTTAAATAAATCCATTGGCAGTTTAAATGCAACTATTACTTCGTTAGGAAAAAGTCCTATTTCAACCAGACGGTTAAGGAGTAAAACATATAAAAAGAGAAAATTGGAAACCGTAACGCAGGTCATTGCTTCAAAAATATTTCAACAGTCAAATGAAAGTGATTACAGTGAAGAGAATGATGAAGGACAAATAATTCAGCAATTGAAAGATAAAATGCGAACAACAACCAGCAATTCAGAAAAATATTTGATTCGTACTGCTTTACCGATGTCATGGTCTATCCGAAAAATAGCATCAGAATTTAATTTATCACTTTATATGGCGAGAAGAAGTGAATTATTGATTAAAGAAAGAGGTGTTTTAGTGACTTCTTCAAAGAAATTAGGATCAATAACGCTGAGTGAAGAAACAGTTAAAATAATAGAATCTTTTTATTTGGACGATGAGAATAGTCGGGCTTGTCCTGGTAAAGGGGATTGCGTAAGAACTACTGAGGATAGTTTTACTATATCAAAGCAACGCAGACCTTTGCTTTTCAATTTAAAAGACGGATTTCAAATTTTTAAAGAAAAATATCCTGAAATTAAAGTTGATTTTTCTAAATTTGCAACACTACGCCCTAAAGAATGTATTTTAGCTTTGGATAGAAATGGTACACATTCTGTATGTGTTTGTATGTATCATCAAAATATATGTATCATCCATTGACAACTACTAAGATTTATTGCTAAAAATATTATGCGTAAATCCAACTCAAAAATGCTATATGAACCAATAGTTAGTTGGTTGAATTAAATTACTTAAATTAAATTACTCAAACAATAGTCTTAGAGGTGAGAAAGCGAAAAGAAAGCTTGATAATACAGTGTAATAACCCAGTACATAGGTCATAGTTTAATGAAAAATAAAATCGAATTAACTTTAACGATTTTTCCTGTCCAAACGGTTCGTTGACGTCACTTTTTTTTAGTTTTAGTTCAAAAGAGCATAAATTGAAGATTTAAAAAATAAATAAAATAAAAATTTTGATGGGGCCCTTTTGATAAAAAACTTAAAAAATAAAATTACTTGTAGTATTCTGCCCGTACTTTGTCCTAAAATATTTTTTCAAATTATTTTTATATTAATTATATTAAAGTATATTAAAGTATTAAAGTATATTAAAGTATATTATCTTCCAAACGAGATATAAATCGTTAAAATCCGTTGATCCGTTCATTTTTAACATAATCGTTGAATTTGCCATAATCGTTGAATTTGCAAGAGAGAACCACGGGAGAGCGGAGAGAGAGGAGCAAAAAAAAAATACGTCCTAATTTTTTTTTTATATTCTACCGAATAAGCATGGTGAAATTGCAAAAAAAAAGTGTCGTCCAACGAGTGATCGTTTTCGTATGGAACTGCTCTATATATATATATATATATATATATATATATATATATATATATATATATATATATATATATATATATATATATATATATATATATATATATATATATATATATATATATATATATATATATATATATATATATATATATATATATATATATATATATATATATATATATATATATATATTTTACCTGGACGTGAAAAAGGACCAGACTACCGAATCGGAACGTGGAACGTGCGCAGCCTGAGCGCTCCTGATGCTCTTATAAGTCTAGAAACAGAGGCTGAGAGGTATGGGATGGATATCATAGCTCTGCAAGAAATTAGACAGCCAATAATCGGTAAACAAGATTTGGATAGTCACTCTCTATACTGTAGTGGTCATCCTTCTCGAAGAGAATTTGGAACTGGCTTTCTTGTTGGTGCACGCATACAAGAAGCCGTGATGAAATTCATCCCGGTCAGTGAGAGGATTTGCTACCTACGTGTACGCGGTTGTAATGAAGCGCTTTCTCATTGGCGAACCAATGAGAAGGACATAGCAGGAAGCGTACCTAGCGAGATTGATTTTCAAGCCCCAAACTAGCTTCGGCCCATGGGAACGATAAAGTAACCCTGCTACTTCAGCACAAATACAGAAATGTACGCTATTTACTAAAATTTACAGAAATGGAAAAAAAAATGCAAGTGTGAAAAAAGGAGACTCTGGCGACCCCATTGGCGAAAGACCCACGATCACCACGTCCAACCCCTCACAATCACTCTCAGACGCTCACACACTCACACTTCACGCACACTAACGTTCGCCCACACATTCACACTTCTAAGTTAGACAACAAATAAAATGACATAAAAAAAAATATAAAGGAAATAAAACAAGTCCACTCACCCCATGATTAATCCTCCAGTCGTCAAAGGTCTTCGGCCTTAGCCCTCCATTAGTGATGATTCATCCAACAGGTGTGGTATTACAAAAAAAATAAATGTACGAATGATCCACTGGTGCGTGGACAATTTGGCAGCAATAGCAAACAAGTTGGTGTAAATATGGAGTTGAAAATATGTCAATATCAGCAAAAATTGTATATAAATAATCAGTTGAAATATCCCGAACTATTGTGAAAATGTTGCGTTGGAGATACGGTAATATCAGCCAAAAATTGTATATAAATAATCAGTTGAAATATCCCAAAATATTGTAAAAAATGTTGCTTTGAAAATACGGTAATATCAGCAAAAATTGTATATAAATAATCAGTTGAAATATCCCGAAATATTGTAAAAATGTTGCTTTGAAAATACGACAATATCAGCAAAAATTGTATATAAATAATCCGTTGTAAATAGCCAAAACTTGGTAAGAATGTTGCGTTGAAAAAAAATGGTAGTATCAACAAATATTGTATGTAAATGATACGTTGCAATACGGTGTTAACATCCAAAACTTGGTAAAATTGTTGCGATGAAAATACGATATTATCAGCAAAAAAAAACTGGTATATAAATAATCAGTTGAAATATCCCAAAATATTGTAAAAATGTCGCGTTGAAAATACGATGATATCAGCAAAAATTGTATACGAATAACCAGTTGCAATATCCCAAAATATTGTAAAAATGTTGCGTTGAAAATTACGATAATATCAGCAAAAACTTTATATAATTAATCAGTTGCAATATTCCGAAATTTTGTAAAAATGCTGCGTAGAAAATACGATAATATCAGCAAAAATTTTATATAAAGAATCAGTTGCAATATCCCAAAATATTGTAAAAATGTCGCGTTGAAAATACGATAGTATCAGCAGAAAAAAAAAAAAAACTGGTATATAAATAATCAGTTGTAATAGCCAAAATTTGGTAAAAATGTTGTGTAGAAAATACGATATTATCAGCAAGAACGGTATATAAATAATGCGTTGCTATACGGTGGCAATAACCAAAAAAAAAACTCTATATCAATATGGCAGTAATAACAAAGACACTTCCAGGAAAGTTGCGTTGAAATAGGTATAAGATGTGGCATTAGTAGCAAAAATCTGATTCAAATGTCGTGTTGAAGATACCCATAGATAAATTCAAATTTCCTTTAGGTTGATTCTTTCGCTCCCGCCCTCAATACTTTCAACTTTCCGTATTCCCTATCGACCAAGGCGATAATCAAAACAGTTATTATTCTCTTCTTTTTATTATTAAATCAAGCATTAATTTAACGATATTCTAAACAAGTAACATTTTACAATCTTGTACTGAACCAGAGCCGTTTTCGTCTGATTCCCCTTGTTTTTTTAAATTATTTCTGAACAAACACTAAATTACAGGTTTATTAGTTGATTTTATGGAACTAGTAATATTTTACTTATACTATTAACCAAGCATGAATTTACGGTTGCTCACCAGACAACTTTCATATATATATTTACTATGAATCATAACAGAATTTACAGTTCTTTTCACTAAATGAATTACTATT
Source organism: Diogma glabrata (assembly GCA_963693315.1). Classification (NCBI taxonomy): domain Eukaryota; kingdom Metazoa; phylum Arthropoda; class Insecta; order Diptera; family Cylindrotomidae; genus Diogma; species Diogma glabrata. The sequence continues at coordinate 88,075,362 of OY856188.1, read as the reverse complement.
TACATTTACTATGAATTATAACAGAATTTACAGTTCTTTTCACTAAATAAATTACTACATGCATTTACTATGAATCATAACAAAATTTACAGTTCTTTTCACTAAATGAATTACTATTTACATTTACTATGAATTATAACAGAATTTACAGTTCTTTTCACTAAATGAATTACTATTTACATTTACTATGAATTATAACAGAATTTACAGTTCTTTTCACTAAATAAATTACTACATGCATTTACTATGAATCATAACAAAATTTACAGTTCTTTTCACTAAATAAATTAGTATTTACATTTACTAACAAGCATACAAGAATTTACAGGTTTTCACTAATATTATTTGTGTCAAATTTATTACGAAACATCTAGGTATGTTCAGTTTCGTTCACTGAGCAATTTTCAATTTGTTTGTTCTAATTTACTATGAGACAAGCAATTATACATGATTCTTTACCTTTTTAATCACGGCATTCTAAACAAACCGCTTTCCGCTAATTCTACCGCTATCTCAACCTCAGCAGATCCACTTGCACAATGGTTGTATTATTTAATATTAGAGGTAGCAAGTCTCCCTAATTACACTAAATCACACAATAAAATTTTATTTAAGCTATAACAACTAACACTGAACAAATTGAAATTAATAGCACATGAATCAGAAAAACGATATCCATGTCCCGCACGGATAATTAGAATTTTTAACTTGAACGTCAAAAATGCAACAACATAATGCGAATGTAATAGATTGAGCGAGTACTATGTGAATCGCTAATTGAACTGAGCGTTGAAAAGACTACAGGGTCATTTAAAATTTTTGTTTTAAGATTTGTAACATAAACATAATTATTTTTTGTTTTGAATTTTCTTTGTTTTAAACGACACAGACAGATAGAAATATTTTTTTTTTTGTTTTATTTTTCCGTTAACGAAACAGAACAATATATGATTTATTTTATTTTTCTTTCTGATTCTTTTTTTGCACAACACTCACATATAAATTTTTACTAAATTGAACTAATTGGACATAACATTTAAAAAAAAAATTTGAACTAATTGAAATAAGTTAATATTAAATTTAATTTAAATAAAATTTGGACTACTTAATTTTACCTTAATATTAAGAAAAAATGCATGAATGCAAAATTTTTCCAATAATTTTGTCATTCATGAAAAGAGATCAGTTGCACAAGAGAATGAATAATTTTACAGTGCTCATTATATAGTCAAATTTTTAATCTCGCAATAACTCGAATAAAGTATTTAGCTGAGAGATAATTAATTTACATCAGATTTTCAAATTATTGGGAACTTATTATAGTTCACAAAACCGTTTGCTACTTGATAATATTGTACTAAAAATAAGGTTGGGATCCCCAATATTTCCGACACATTCATAACACGTATAATTGAATTCAAAATGAATCAAATACAGATTCGATCAATGTAGTGATGTTTAGACATTTAATAACTACATTCTGCAATATCAATACCGTGAAGTTCAGATCAATCACGGAAGGATTGTTTAAAGCAAAACACTCATACAAAGACAAATCAAATGTTTAACCAAGCAGAAATAGTAATTCGTTGTATGTTGACGATTGGGAACAAAATACACGTAGCTGTTGTGAGGTTTTGAGAATTTCGTTATTTCATTACGGTTTGTGTTTTGAAACAAAAAAAGTTCAAACTCAAGTAGTAAGGCGAGGACAATCGAATGGAAGCACAACGCGCGTCAATTTTAGTGCGTTGTAAGATTAAATTCTGATTAATTTTTAGTGATTATACGGATGATGATTAAGGAAAATTATTAATTAATTCAAATTAACCAATATTGTGTTATATCAATGAATAAATAATTCAAGGTAATTAGTGTAATTTTCTTTCTCCCATACGTTTGTCCGGCTATTGCAGATTTAGTAGATTTTGAGAAATATAAGGAAACTATGGGTTAAGGAAACTACTTGAAATATGACTATTGATAACGAAGGGATGAGAATCTATTACAAGTGGTACAGATTAATATAAGGAACAACAACTAAGGAAACTGCGACTATAATATACTATATTATCCCAGACTATCCATTACAGAACAAGTGCTTTTTGGACGAACACCTACGGCCAAAAAGAAGTTGAAAAAGGCATAGGCTGGTCGCCAATAGACCTTGTATATACATATTAGCTGGGTGAAGCACCTCGACGTACCACAGATTAGCAATCAATGCGATCAGTATTACAAACTCAGTCTTAGCAGAAACAAAGTAACAAAGTATCTAAGAATATAAAAAAACTTTTGGGAGGGGTATCGATAAAATCAGTATTCTACTCTATTGCAAGCGGTGGATAACTAACTTCTTCCAGACCCAATTTCGGGCAGATCTGGGGGTTCCCGAGACTCTAGAGTCAAAGAAAATAAACCAAACCAATTTACTACCAAACTTGAGAATGAAGTAACAATTGACCTACTTTTTAATGATACATACACCAAGACTCCTGTTCTTATATTAATCAGGCTCGAACCCTACACCTGAGCTCACTAGTCTCATGCTCTATTGACTAAGCTAGCCGGGCTATTACATAATTTAAATTTTAAAATTAGAAATTTAGAACCCAAACCGAATGATTCCGAAAAAAAGAAAACTTCTGCAACCAGAAGCATGTCCTCAGGAATGAAAAACGGCAGCGAAATAGAACTGAGCAGAATCCGGGATGATTCCATTCAATATCAGACAAAAATAAATCTTCAAGAAAAATACAATTCATTACTTAAAAGCTGAATGTAAAGATGAAATACATGATCGTGAAAAGCCGTTAGCGAAAGTCCAAGAACGTCCTCGCAAATTATTAGAGGTTCAACCTATTGATGGTCAAGTAGCCGAGAAATGTCCAGAGGATAATATTTGCTTGAAATATTTGTATTTTCAATATAAATGAGAGATGGCGAATCAACAATAAACATATACCATTCAGACCTTAAGCTAGACTGTCCTTCGAATGGTAGACACCTCTTCGTTTGGGAAGCCAGGTCTTCCGGCTGATAAGCAGCGCTACCTACCAACTTTCAAACTTTGGCTTCGCAAATCTTTGTGAGAGCGCTACAGATAATTGTCTGCAGTTTATCTGCATCGCTCAAAATAATATTATGACAGAATACAATATTTTTGCTTTTGCTAAACCCCCATGAGATGAAGCTGGCGGACTGTGGGCCCTTGCAATACACTCGTCAGTGCATTCCTCGGGTAACCACAATCTCCAACCTCACCCCCTGGAGGAATCTCAATATCTAAACAAGCCAGTATTTTACCTGGCCTGAAATTAGGTTATCTGCGAATACAAGGGTCGACGATGTCGGAGCTTATTGTCTGCAATAGAACTATCAATTATTTTCTTAAATCCATTCATAGGTGATTCAATATACTTGCGACTGCCAAGATTTCTGGTTGTCAATTATTTGAGAATTTGGTGAATCAATTGATTCATTTCTACTATCGTCAGCATCATAAATTTTATCATATTTTAACTTTTCCACATCGTAACAAAATCAACAGAACTTGGAAATTTTAAAACTGACATTTTTGTTTTTGAAATTTGAACCTATCCAAGCCGGTTTAAACAAATGTTATTGATACTCCAAGGCTTCAGGAACGTCCCGCTCGACCAATTCGATGTAAATAATTCAGTGATGGATTTGGAACATCAAGATTTATTATTAAATTTATATTTTCTGCATCAATTCTGCGTGACTGTGATTAGAATACGAAAGTTGAATTCTCTTATATTTTTCTAATAATCTAAGACGTTGCGTTTGCTCATGTGCGCCCTTTATCGTTAATCAATAATTTAAAATAGCGTTCGCCCGGGATTGAGAATTGGTGAACAAAGAACATTGCTTACACGAAATCAACCGGAATATGTTTTTCTATTTCTACAGTCTACAATTTCATTTCATTGAAATTATTTTCGGGCTGTGGAATTGCGTAACCAAAATTTAAATTTTAATTTAATTATTCAATCATCACCAAAAAAAAATTTTCATTACCGTATTTGACCACTTTAGATATTTTTAGAGCAGAATTTAAAAAAAATTATATGGAAATTCAGCGTTTCAAACCTCAAACAGCTGCGCAATATTTTTTTCAATTCGACAATTATATTAAATCAGATTGATTATTATCTTGATATTATTTTATTACTATTTACAACTGTTTTCCAAGGTGCTGATATATGAACAGAACAAAAAAAATAAACGGTGAGATTTGAGAAAAAAGGTATACTACAAATATGGCAGAAGATGGCAATTACGAAAATACTACTGTGTTCAAAGATATTGGAGTAGCGTTTAAAGAGTGGTATGTCGATATAATTATTATTAAGACGATATAAGTATTCAAACCTTAAACAGCCGCGCGAGATCTGACCAATTCGACACAAGTATAATTTTTTTCTTAAAAAAAAAATGTTAATCTGACAACAGCCGAGCGTGTAACACACAAAAAAAAACTATCCTGGCTGATGCTTGTATTTGATTTGACCAAACAAGGTAAAAATTGTACTGTGAGAGAAAATAAGGATACTAAGAATATGGCAGAAGATGGCAATAATATAAACTGTTCCAGACCCAAAAGGTCAACAGGTCACTCGAACTACTAGGAAATGCTAAATGAGTGCAGATATATCCCTCCGGTGGGGGCGGAGAAATTAATAATTTCAACCGATAATAACAAAAAAATTGATTTATATCAAACTTAAAATCTACCATGCATTAAGGAACACAAGAATAAAAAAGGTACTAATACGACTTAAATTTAAAACAAACAAAAATACTATAGCTGTGTTGTTGTCCTGGTGGTAGGTTGTAATATTGATAATTTGATGTATTCTCGGTAAATAGTATAATTTTTTTTTCTTTATAATTTGATGTCTTCTAGGTAAATAGTATTTCCTATATGATTGGATATCTTGATTTCAATATTTCCCTTTTTTTTTTTTTTTATATATTTAGGTGGATCCTACAATTTTGAGAGAAAGAAACAATTAATACCTAATATTATCAGCAAATTGAGTTATTTATTTATTTATATTTTTTTCTTTTATATAAATATTTATTTATTTATTTTTATATAAACATTTATTTATTTAGTATAGCCTTTTTTTTCTGTATGAATGTTTATTTATTTATTATAATTTTTATGTATGAATATTTATTTATTTATTTTTTTAATAAATATTTATTTAATTATTTATTTACTATATTTATTTATTTACTGACGATGGACGGACGGACCAATCAAGGGGGGAGTTCACCACATCTGGGGTTGAAGATGGTGATCGCCAGTCTTTCTTAATATTTTTTTGTTGTTTTAAGGTTTTTAATTTGGGGGACCAAAGAAAAATTTAAATAAACTACGTTAAGGGATGGGAAGAAGGTAAGGGAAAGGGAACTAGATGGGATGGATAAGGATGGGATAAGGTATGGTGGGAAAGGAATAAGGTGGGGTATGTGTTGTCGGCATGTCACCCGGATGACAAGTGTCGCTGGGATGGTCAGAGGGTATACCCTCTGCACCATCATTCAATCAAACGACACCCCTCATCCGCGATCCAAACCGACGACACATACGGGGAGGTGCTATGATCCGAGCTAATCCAATTAGCTCACGACATGAAGGCTAGGCGAACTCTTCCCTCAGCAGTTGATATCAGACTGCCTTGGAAGATGTTCCCCAGTATCATTCGTGAGAACTGGACAATTCGGATCATAGGGTGCTAACGCTCCAGGGAGGGGACTCTAACGTTATGGAGCTGGTAGCCCAGCTGAGAATCTCACTGTCACAGCGAACCCAAAGCATGACCAGATGACCAGGATGGATGTGATAGGCGTATACGCCATTTCACAAATATCTAATCCTGGCACCCGGCCACCCCTGGCATTCCCCGTGCCAGTGAGAAACTCAGCCGTTACTAGGGTCCGTGGGTTTGTAAAGCCCATTGAGAATGATCCCGAAGAATCATTCTCACCCTTGCGTTACAAAAATACAAAAAAGGAATCATTGCTGGAGGCGTAGGGACGCAACTCCCCATCAAAGAAAAGTCTGAGGAATCTCAGACTTCCTTTGCTCCTGCGCGTTTGAAGCAGGGAACTGCTTCTACGCCGCCAGAGCCTCTAACTATTATATGGTGGATAATGAAAATTTAAAAGAAAAAAAAAATTTTAACAAAAATTTTTTTCAAAGTTTTTTGTAATTTGAAGGGACTCCTCCAGAGTCCTACACCGCTGTAGGGACCCTTAGAGAAGCCCCACGTTGGGCGCCAATTTGTAATGAAGCGCTTTCTCATTGGCGAACCAATGAGAAGGACATAGCAGGAAGCGTACCTAGCGAGATTGATTTTCAAGCCCCAAACTAGCTTCGGCCCATGGGAACGATAAAGTAACCCTGCTACTTCAGCACAAATACAGAAATGTACGCTATTTACTAAAATTTACAGAAATGGAAAAAAAAATGCAAGTGTGAAAAAAGGAGACTCTGGCGACCCCATTGGCGAAAGACCCACGATCACCACGTCCAACCCCTCACAATCACTCTCAGACGCTCACACACTCACACTTCACGCACACTAACGTTCGCCCACACATTCACACTTCTAAGTTAGACAACAAATAAAATGACATAAAAAAAAATATAAAGGAAATAAAACAAGTCCACTCACCCCATGATTAATCCTCCAGTCGTCAAAGGTCTTCGGCCTTAGCCCTCCATTAGTGATGATTCATCCAACAGGTGTGGTATTACAAAAAAAATAAATGTACGAATGATCCACTGGTGCGTGGACAATTTGGCAGCAATAGCAAACAAGTTGGTGTAAATATGGAGTTGAAAATATGTCAATATCAGCAAAAATTGTATATAAATAATCAGTTGAAATATCCCGAACTATTGTGAAAATGTTGCGTTGGAGATACGGTAATATCAGCCAAAAATTGTATATAAATAATCAGTTGAAATATCCCAAAATATTGTAAAAAATGTTGCTTTGAAAATACGGTAATATCAGCAAAAATTGTATATAAATAATCAGTTGAAATATCCCGAAATATTGTAAAAATGTTGCTTTGAAAATACGACAATATCAGCAAAAATTGTATATAAATAATCCGTTGTAAATAGCCAAAACTTGGTAAGAATGTTGCGTTGAAAAAAAATGGTAGTATCAACAAATATTGTATGTAAATGATACGTTGCAATACGGTGTTAACATCCAAAACTTGGTAAAATTGTTGCGATGAAAATACGATATTATCAGCAAAAAAAAACTGGTATATAAATAATCAGTTGAAATATCCCAAAATATTGTAAAAATGTCGCGTTGAAAATACGATGATATCAGCAAAAATTGTATACGAATAACCAGTTGCAATATCCCAAAATATTGTAAAAATGTTGCGTTGAAAATTACGATAATATCAGCAAAAACTTTATATAATTAATCAGTTGCAATATTCCGAAATTTTGTAAAAATGCTGCGTAGAAAATACGATAATATCAGCAAAAATTTTATATAAAGAATCAGTTGCAATATCCCAAAATATTGTAAAAATGTCGCGTTGAAAATACGATAGTATCAGCAGAAAAAAAAAAAAAACTGGTATATAAATAATCAGTTGTAATAGCCAAAATTTGGTAAAAATGTTGTGTAGAAAATACGATATTATCAGCAAGAACGGTATATAAATAATGCGTTGCTATACGGTGGCAATAACCAAAAAAAAAACTCTATATCAATATGGCAGTAATAACAAAGACACTTCCAGGAAAGTTGCGTTGAAATAGGTATAAGATGTGGCATTAGTAGCAAAAATCTGATTCAAATGTCGTGTTGAAGATACCCATAGATAAATTCAAATTTCCTTTAGGTTGATTCTTTCGCTCCCGCCCTCAATACTTTCAACTTTCCGTATTCCCTATCGACCAAGGCGATAATCAAAACAGTTATTATTCTCTTCTTTTTATTATTAAATCAAGCATTAATTTAACGATATTCTAAACAAGTAACATTTTACAATCTTGTACTGAACCAGAGCCGTTTTCGTCTGATTCCCCTTGTTTTTTTAAATTATTTCTGAACAAACACTAAATTACAGGTTTATTAGTTGATTTTATGGAACTAGTAATATTTTACTTATACTATTAACCAAGCATGAATTTACGGTTGCTCACCAGACAACTTTCATATATATATTTACTATGAATCATAACAGAATTTACAGTTCTTTTCACTAAATGAATTACTATTTACATTTACTATGAATTATAACAGAATTTACAGTTCTTTTCACTAAATAAATTACTACATGCATTTACTATGAATCATAACAAAATTTACAGTTCTTTTCACTAAATGAATTACTATTTACATTTACTATGAATTATAACAGAATTTACAGTTCTTTTCACTAAATGAATTACTATTTACATTTACTATGAATTATAACAGAATTTACAGTTCTTTTCACTAAATAAATTACTACATGCATTTACTATGAATCATAACAAAATTTACAGTTCTTTTCACTAAATAAATTAGTATTTACATTTACTAACAAGCATACAAGAATTTACAGGTTTTCACTAATATTATTTGTGTCAAATTTATTACGAAACATCTAGGTATGTTCAGTTTCGTTCACTGAGCAATTTTCAATTTGTTTGTTCTAATTTACTATGAGACAAGCAATTATACATGATTCTTTACCTTTTTAATCACGGCATTCTAAACAAACCGCTTTCCGCTAATTCTACCGCTATCTCAACCTCAGCAGATCCACTTGCACAATGGTTGTATTATTTAATATTAGAGGTAGCAAGTCTCCCTAATTACACTAAATCACACAATAAAATTTTATTTAAGCTATAACAACTAACACTGAACAAATTGAAATTAATAGCACATGAATCAGAAAAACGATATCCATGTCCCGCACGGATAATTAGAATTTTTAACTTGAACGTCAAAAATGCAACAACATAATGCGAATGTAATAGATTGAGCGAGTACTATGTGAATCGCCCATTGAGAATGATCCCGAAGAATCATTCTCACCCTTGCGTTACAAAAATACAAAAAAGGAATCATTGCTGGAGGCGTAGGGACGCAACTCCCCATCAAAGAAAAGTCTGAGGAATCTCAGACTTCCTTTGCTCCTGCGCGTTTGAAGCAGGGAACTGCTTCTACGCCGCCAGAGCCTCTAACTATTATATGGTGGATAATGAAAATTTAAAAGAAAAAAAAAATTTTAACAAAAATTTTTTTCAAAGTTTTTTGTAATTTGAAGGGACTCCTCCAGAGTCCTACACCGCTGTAGGGACCCTTAGAGAAGCCCCACGTTGGGCGCCAATTTGTAATGAAGCGCTTTCTCATTGGCGAACCAATGAGAAGGACATAGCAGGAAGCGTACCTAGCGAGATTGATTTTCAAGCCCCAAACTAGCTTCGGCCCATGGGAACGATAAAGTAACCCTGCTACTTCAGCACAAATACAGAAATGTACGCTATTTACTAAAATTTACAGAAATGGAAAAAAAAATGCAAGTGTGAAAAAAGGAGACTCTGGCGACCCCATTGGCGAAAGACCCACGATCACCACGTCCAACCCCTCACAATCACTCTCAGACGCTCACACACTCACACTTCACGCACACTAACGTTCGCCCACACATTCACACTTCTAAGTTAGACAACAAATAAAATGACATAAAAAAAAATATAAAGGAAATAAAACAAGTCCACTCACCCCATGATTAATCCTCCAGTCGTCAAAGGTCTTCGGCCTTAGCCCTCCATTAGTGATGATTCATCCAACAGGTGTGGTATTACAAAAAAAATAAATGTACGAATGATCCACTGGTGCGTGGACAATTTGGCAGCAATAGCAAACAAGTTGGTGTAAATATGGAGTTGAAAATATGTCAATATCAGCAAAAATTGTATATAAATAATCAGTTGAAATATCCCGAACTATTGTGAAAATGTTGCGTTGGAGATACGGTAATATCAGCCAAAAATTGTATATAAATAATCAGTTGAAATATCCCAAAATATTGTAAAAAATGTTGCTTTGAAAATACGGTAATATCAGCAAAAATTGTATATAAATAATCAGTTGAAATATCCCGAAATATTGTAAAAATGTTGCTTTGAAAATACGACAATATCAGCAAAAATTGTATATAAATAATCCGTTGTAAATAGCCAAAACTTGGTAAGAATGTTGCGTTGAAAAAAAATGGTAGTATCAACAAATATTGTATGTAAATGATACGTTGCAATACGGTGTTAACATCCAAAACTTGGTAAAATTGTTGCGATGAAAATACGATATTATCAGCAAAAAAAAACTGGTATATAAATAATCAGTTGAAATATCCCAAAATATTGTAAAAATGTCGCGTTGAAAATACGATGATATCAGCAAAAATTGTATACGAATAACCAGTTGCAATATCCCAAAATATTGTAAAAATGTTGCGTTGAAAATTACGATAATATCAGCAAAAACTTTATATAATTAATCAGTTGCAATATTCCGAAATTTTGTAAAAATGCTGCGTAGAAAATACGATAATATCAGCAAAAATTTTATATAAAGAATCAGTTGCAATATCCCAAAATATTGTAAAAATGTCGCGTTGAAAATACGATAGTATCAGCAGAAAAAAAAAAAAAACTGGTATATAAATAATCAGTTGTAATAGCCAAAATTTGGTAAAAATGTTGTGTAGAAAATACGATATTATCAGCAAGAACGGTATATAAATAATGCGTTGCTATACGGTGGCAATAACCAAAAAAAAAACTCTATATCAATATGGCAGTAATAACAAAGACACTTCCAGGAAAGTTGCGTTGAAATAGGTATAAGATGTGGCATTAGTAGCAAAAATCTGATTCAAATGTCGTGTTGAAGATACCCATAGATAAATTCAAATTTCCTTTAGGTTGATTCTTTCGCTCCCGCCCTCAATACTTTCAACTTTCCGTATTCCCTATCGACCAAGGCGATAATCAAAACAGTTATTATTCTCTTCTTTTTATTATTAAATCAAGCATTAATTTAACGATATTCTAAACAAGTAACATTTTACAATCTTGTACTGAACCAGAGCCGTTTTCGTCTGATTCCCCTTGTTTTTTTAAATTATTTCTGAACAAACACTAAATTACAGGTTTATTAGTTGATTTTATGGAACTAGTAATATTTTACTTATACTATTAACCAAGCATGAATTTACGGTTGCTCACCAGACAACTTTCATATATATATTTACTATGAATCATAACAGAATTTACAGTTCTTTTCACTAAATGAATTACTGTTTACATTTACTATGAATTATAACAGAATTTACAGTTCTTTTCACTAAATAAATTACTACATGCATTTACTATGAATCATAACAAAATTTACAGTTCTTTTCACTAAATGAATTACTATTTACATTTACTATGAATTATAACAGAATTTACAGTTCTTTTCACTAAATGAATTACTATTTACATTTACTATGAATTATAACAGAATTTACAGTTCTTTTCACTAAATAAATTACTACATGCATTTACTATGAATCATAACAAAATTTACAGTTCTTTTCACTAAATAAATTAGTATTTACATTTACTAACAAGCATACAAGAATTTACAGGTTTTCACTAATATTATTTGTGTCAAATTTATTACGAAACATCTAGGTATGTTCAGTTTCGTTCACTGAGCAATTTTCAATTTGTTTGTTCTAATTTACTATGAGACAAGCAATTATACATGATTCTTTACCTTTTTAATCACGGCATTCTAAACAAACCGCTTTCCGCTAATTCTACCGCTATCTCAACCTCAGCAGATCCACTTGCACAATGGTTGTATTATTTAATATTAGAGGTAGCAAGTCTCCCTAATTACACTAAATCACACAATAAAATTTTATTTAAGCTATAACAACTAACACTGAACAAATTGAAATTAATAGCACATGAATCAGAAAAACGATATCCATGTCCCGCACGGATAATTAGAATTTTTAACTTGAACGTCAAAAATGCAACAACATAATGCGAATGTAATAGATTGAGCGAGTACTATGTGAATCGCTAATTGAACTGAGCGTTGAAAAGACTACAGGGTCATTTAAAATTTTTGTTTTAAGATTTGTAACATAAACATAATTATTTTTTGTTTTGAATTTTCTTTGTTTTAAACGACACAGACAGATAGAAATATTTTTTTTTTGTTTTATTTTTCCGTTAACGAAACAGAACAATATATGATTTATTTTATTTTTCTTTCTGATTCTTTTTTTTGCACAACACTCACATATAAATTTTTACTAAATTGAACTAATTGGACATAACATTTAAAAAAAATTTGAACTAATTGAAATAAGTTAATATTAAATTTAATTTAAATAAAATTTGGACTACTTAATTTTACCTTAATATTAAGAAAAAATGCATGAATGCAAAATTTTTCCAATAATTTTGTCATTCATGAGAAGAGATCAGTTGGTCAAGAGAATGAATAATTTTACAGTGCTCATTATATAGTCAAATTTTTAATCTCGCAATAACTCGAATAAAGTATTTAGCTGAGAGATAATTAATTTACATCAGATTTTCAAATTATTGGGAACTTATTATAGTTCACAAAACCGTTTGCTACTTGATAATATTGTACTAAAAATAAGGTTGGGATCCCCAATATTTCCGACACATTCATAACACGTATAATTGAATTCAAAATGAATCAAATACAGATTCGATCAATGTAGTGATGTTTAGACATTTAATAACTACATTCTGCAATATCAATACCGTGAAGTTCAGATCAATCACGGAAGGATTGTTTAAAGCAAAACACTCATACAAAGACAAATCAAATGTTTAACCAAGCAGAAATAGTAATTCGTTGTATGTTGACGATTGGGAACAAAATACACGTAGCTGTTGTGAGGTTTTGAGAATTTCGTTATTTCATTACGGTTTGTGTTTTGAAACAAAAAAAGTTCAAACTCAAGTAGTAAGGCGAGGACAATCGAATGGAAGCACAACGCGCGTCAATTTTAGTGCGTTGTAAGATTAAATTCTGATTAATTTTTAGTGATTATACGGATGATGATTAAGGAAAATTATTAATTAATTCAAATTAACCAATATTGTGTTATATCAATGAATAAATAATTCAAGGTAATTAGTGTAATTTTCTTTCTCCCATACGTTTGTCCGGCTATTGCAGATTTAGTAGATTTTGAGAAATATAAGGAAACTATGGGTTAAGGAAACTACTTGAAATATGACTATTGATAACGAAGGGATGAGAATCTATTACAAGTGGTACAGATTAATATAAGGAACAACAACTAAGGAAACTGCGACTATAATATACTATATTATCCCAGACTATCCATTACACGGTACATATAACAATATTTCTCTTATTGCCGTGCATGCACCCACTGAAGCTAAGACCATCGACGAGAAGGATAATTTCTACATAGCACTGGAACACACCAACACGCGACTTCACTATGGTTCTTGGTGACTTTAATGGGCAGGTTGGAAGAGATATCTCTTATGGAAATGTGGTGGGCCCCAACAGTCTGCATTTGAATTCGAATGATAATGGTGAGAGAATGACTGAGTTTGCATTATCAAATAATTTGAGAATTGCCAGTACTTTCTTTCCGCACCGATCGATTCATAAGCAGACATGGGTCTCACCGAATGGAAACACTCGAAATCAAATTGATCACGTGCTAGTTACAGCACGTTTCTTTTCGAGTGTTCTGGATGTGCGATCCTTTAGAGGTGCATACATTGGAAGTGACCACTTTCTTGTATGTGCTAAAATAAGGTTCCACTTCCCAAACCCAAGCATTCCGAAATTCAATCAACGGAAACGATTTAACATCTCATCACTAAAGAATGCAGAAACAGAAGAGAAATATCAAAACCATATTGCCGAAACATTAGAGAAATCAGAAACCATTAATGGAGACGTCGATAAGTCATGGTATTTGCTCAAAGATGCTGTTTTAAGCGCTGCTGAGGGAATACTTGGACGACCACAAAACCACTCCCAGAAGCCATGGATCAAGCATGTCTTGACGCTATTCAATACAAAAGAGATTGCTATCTGAAATGTCTGCAAGGACGCAACACCAGGTCCACGAAGGAAAACTATAAACTGGCAAGACAAGCCGTTGCAAAGTTATGTAGACGAACGAAGAGAGAATGGTGGAAGAGAAAGTGTGAGGAGATTGAAAGCTTCAATAAGGAACATCAATCGCGTAACTTCTTTCAACAGGTTAAAACCTTAAAGAAGGGCCCTCAAACTAGATCGACTGCTATTCAAAACGAAGATGGGGAGCTACAAGTAGACCTTAAAAATATTTTAGACACTTGGGCCGCTTATTTTGAGAATCTTCTCAACTTAAGTGACCAGAAACAAGTCGGGCGACGAGCAAAGCTTATTCGTGCGTCAAAGGTACATGTAGACGAACCCACCAAAGAGGAATTCGATGCGGCGCTGTCAAAATTAAAATGCAATAAAGCACCTGGTATCGACGATATAACATCCGAAATGATTGTACATGGTGGTGAAACTCTATCCTTAAGATTGTTTGAACTTGTTCAAATGATATGGAGGACTGAAGCCATGCCACAGGACTGGAACACAGCTATGCTGATACCAATCCATAAAAAAGGTAATTGCCTACAATGTGCAAACTACAGAGGAATCGCTCTCCTCTGCACAGCATATAAGATCTTTTCCTACATTTTGCTATCCAAAATCAATCCTTTTGCTGAACAACTGTTTGGAGAATATCAGTGTGGCTTCCGGCGGGGCCGAGGTACCACCGATGCACTTTTCTCGATAAGGATGATTTTGGAAAAGTGCCGAGAGTTCAACATACCAGTGCACCAACTTGATTGTGACCAACTCATTGATTTCAGACAGGCCTACGACTCTCTCGAACGAGAGACTCTATGGTCTGCTCTGGTGTCAATGGGAATTCCTGGTAAACTGGTATCACTATGCAGAATGACAGTACAGAACTCTCAATGCTGTGTACGAGTAGAGAACGTAATATCAAGGTTTTTTAAAGTCGACTCCGGGTTAAGACAAGGTGATGCTATCTCTCCTATACTTTTTAATTTAGCCTTGGAATATGTGTGCCGTCAAAAGAAACTGCCGACTAACAACAATATCTTGTCAATAAACTCAGTACAGATGATTGCATACGCTGATGATCATCCTCGGCCGAAGTGAAGCTGTTATGAGTGGGACTTTTAAGTCGCTTGATAGTGGAGCTAGAAAAATTGGTCTTCAAATTAACTACAATAAAACCAAACATATGAATGTTTCAAGAGAGTCTGAGAAGAAAGACTTGATGTGCGGCGATGAACGAATTGAGGGAGTTGAATTTTTTAAATATTTGGGATCAATGCTTGACTCAAACAACAGCATACTTACAGATATAAAAGCTCGAATCGCTGCAGGTAATCGAACTTTCTACTCAATCAAACCTCTCCTTGGATCTCCGTATGTATCAACTAACACCAAGCTCAAGTTATACAAGACATTGATTAGACCGGTTGTGATGTATGGGTCACAAACGTGGACCCTTACACAAAATGACGAATCGCATTTATCTGTATTTGAGCGTAAGATCCTACGCTACATTTTTGGTCCACTTAAGACAGACGATGGAGAGCATAGAACCCGATATAACTTTGAGATCAGAGACCTTCTTGAGGGTCCTGATATAATAGGTTGTATCCGTTCTAACAGGATTGCTTGGTTTGGG